>RJWJ010011115.1:0-21438 GCA_004363605.1 Indri indri
AAAATGCAAGTTGATGGTGAAGATCAAAAACAATTAATACATTCATGTCTTGCTGGTAAATATGCCAAACAGTGCAACAATTTTGGAAAACAGTGTGATGGTTTCTTTTAGAATTCATTGTATACTTTCCATATGATTGATAGATCTAACTCAAGAGGATTTTTAAAAAATTAAAATATTCATATAAAGACTTAAATGCGAATGTTTATAAAGCTTTATTTAGAATAGCCAAAAAACTAGAAATAATCTCAATGTCCACTGATAAATGAATGAATAAATAAATTGTGGTGTGTCCATACAATGAAATACCACTCAGCAATTAAAGAAAGGATCTACTGATTCAGGCAACTGTATGGATGAAGCTCAAGAGTGTTAGCTTAGTGAAAGAAGCCTCCCATGACTATATATGTATGATTTCATTTTTACAATATTCTTACAAAGGCAAAATCGTAGGACAGAACACAAATTAGTGGTTACCAGATGAGGTTTGGGAAGGGTTGACCACCTAGAAGCTCAGGGACTATTTTGGAGTGATGGTACTATCCTATATCTTCACGGATGGGAAATACATTTGTGTGTACCTAAAAAGAGTTGATTTTATTCTATTCAAATTATATGTCTATTAATCTGTTATAGGTTGAATTATGTTCCTCTAAAATTTATATGTTGACATCCTCTTGCCGAGAACTGCAGAGTGTGACCTTATTTTAAGACAGCGTTTTTTGCAGAGGTTATCAAGATAAAATGAGGTCTTCAGGGTGGGCCCTAATCTAATATGACTGGTATCCTTACAATAAAGGCAAATTTGTTTACAAAGACATACATAGAAAGAAGATAATGTGAAAAGATACAGAAAAGACAAGATGGTCACCTATAAGCCAAGGAGAGAGGCCCGGAACAGATTCTTTTCTCAAAGGCCTCAGAAGGACCAACCCTGCCAACACCTTGATTTTGGACTTGTTGCCTCCGGACTGTGAGACGATAAATTTCTGTTAAGTCGCTCAGTTTGTGGTACTTCGTTACAGCAAAGTATTAGCAAACTATTAGCAAACTAATAAACCTGCCTTTAAAAATGTATATTTTTATTTCAACATGAATATGAATTATTCATCCAAAAATTAAAATAGGCCAGGTGTGGTGGCTCACACCTGTAATCCCCGCCCTTTGGGAGGCTGAGGCAGGAGAATTGCTTGAGGTCAGGAGTTTAAGAACAGCCTGAGCAACATAGAGAGACCCTGTCTCTACAAATAATAAAAAAATTAGCCACAATTGATGGTGTGCACCTGTAGTCTCAGCTACTCAGGAGGCTAAGGCAGGAGGATCACTTGCACCCAGGAGTTTGAGGTTGCAGTGAGCTATGATGACACCACTGCCCTCACGCCTGGGCAACAAAGTGAGATCCTATCTCCAAAAAAATTAATAATAATTAAAATAATGACCATGATAATACAGTCACTCTAATGAGGGCACAGAAATTAAATATTGAAGTGTATGTGTATATATAAACAAGGAAAAAAAAGCTATTTCATTAATTACCTTTTTATGTCTATTTTATTAGTTTTAATACATTGAGTAGATTATCTCTGTAGCATCATAAAATTTTCCTTTAGTAAAATATTCTCCAGGTGTACTTTTGTTGTTTTGTCCACATCTCTACATTTATGAATTGCTTAGATTTCTAAGTATTGCTTTGTTAATGCTCTAAATCTATTATGCAAGTATCCAGATGTATCTCATTTTACATCCTTTTAATAAAGAGATCAGTTCTATCACATGCTTAGCATTCCACAAATATTGCCAAACCCTCTTAAAAGAAAGGTTCTGGAAATGCGTAGGAAGAAGATTGTGACAGCAAAGGTCATGGCTTCTTTTCCAAGTACAAAAGTGCAAGTTAGGGTCTTTAGAGAAACATTTTCCCAGAGAAAAGAAGGGTCTCATCAAACCTACTGTGTGTAGGGACTTTAAATTAGATGATGGCATGCTACATTTTTCACTTGGCAATCAGCTATTGTACTTGGTGGTGACTCTCAAAAATAATGTTGATTACTTGATGAGGTGAAATATATGTTGCACAAATATGGAAGTCAAAACTCACTGTAATTAAAAAAGCATTGAATCATATCCTGGTCTTGGTGTAGCTATATAATTACCAAAGCCTGTTAGGATGTACTCAGAAAAAAAAAAGTTTCTAACTCTCAAAACTGACAAGTTCAAACACATCAGTCATGAATCTCCATCTCAGAGGCAGGCCCAGGGGAGGAGGTCGGTGAATAGCTGAGCATAATTATCCATCAACACATCAACCTTTAAATGGATTTCTGTAGGCATATTAAAGAAGTTTGTTGTATGTCCAGTGCTTATAATCATTTTAATTGCACTAGAGGACTTTTTTTTTTTTACCCATGTAACCTTATTTAATACAATCCTTTACATTGCTGCTGCCCTCTGTAATTTCCTTAATGAATGGATATTTAATCATATTCCTCCTTTATCAATTTTATATTGAGTACATCTGGAGGTCATGTGCTAGAACATTTGATGCTTAATTTCATTTTTGAACGTATATTAAAATAAATAATTTAAATGGAACTGATTTTTATGTATTCTAATATAATTTCGTAAATAATTATATACAAAAATTTGTATGTCTTAGCATATTGGTAATGCAATATAGTTTCATACTTTTAGGTCACAAGTTCAAAACCAACTTCGTATTATAGATCAAGAAAAAGCTGTGGCAATTAAAATTCATGTTGTGAGTTAATAGTTTTGTTTGCATGTGTCTACTACAAGAATTAAACAAAGTAGGAAGAAATGCAAATTTTTTTCAAGGCTTAGAAAAATATCTCTAAAAGTAGTACTATAATCTGAAATCCCGGAGAAAGAGGGAGGGGGGCATAATGGGGAAGACAGAGAGGGACAGAGGAAGAGAGGAAGAAAGAGAACGGGCGTTCATATATGATAGCAATTCACATCTACTTCCATACAGGAATATTCATGGATGCGTAAACTTGCACACATGTCCAAGTTTGCGGATAATATAGATATAAAATAAGAATAAAAATCCTTTTAGTAATTTTTTAACATATCCCTCCCAAGCTTATTTAACATGCCTTCTGATGAATCATTTTTGCACACACCAAATGTGCTTTCCTAAAAATCTTTTGGAACCCCCAGATGCCACACCCTACCGTTATGTAGTATGATTTTATGATGGTGACCAGAGGATTTCCTTTTTCTCCAGGCACTTTATGTGTATTAAAAATTGAGATAGCAATTGAAAGGCATATATTCTCCATCCTTTCATTTTTAGGAAAATCTGCAGCTGAATTTCCCTTTGTTACCTACAGAATGGATGCTCACCCTGTGACCACCTCTAAGTATCTTTTCTCTATGGAGTTTATTATCCAGCCAAATTAGAAAAGGACTTAAGGTAAAGTATTGGGGTAGCCAATGTCAACAATCCAGAAACCTAAAGTTGGATTCTCAGATGTAGACTTATCACACGAGGGTCACAGAAAACTGTTGAGTGCTAAAATAGTTGCTATATGACAAAGTGAAATAGTGCAAATAATCCTATCAAATGTGGGAAGAAGAAAGGCTTCAAGGAGACAATGTAGTGGGCTTGAATCAATATTAATACCTGGGAATGACAGCAGCGGACGAGCTACTCCAGTGTGAAACAATTAAGGTTGACAGGGCTCAGTCTGAACAATGTGTTGCACTGGTCATAAAGCTAAGAGACAGATCTGCAAACAGTGACAAACCCTGTATACAGTAACTGCCATCATTATTGACTGAGTGGTCGGGAGATTTAATTGCTGACCTAGGAATCGCTAATTGGGCATTAATCTTTCAATCAGTCATGTTTGCTTATAAGAATGACTCTTTGGTAAGTTTCATTTTTTTTCTTTTCTCACAATGCCAGGGAAGATTTGACTTTTACATTGGAAGACAAGCCGATCTGGCTTTCGAGAGGACAAAGCCACTGATTTCACAATTAGAAAGATGGCTTAAAATGTCAAGAACCCTAGTAAAGTAATATCTTTCCTTAAATTGACAGTGAGGGATGAACAAGTGAGTCTGCAGCCTTTGCTGAGAGCAGATTTAATTGGCAGGGGTCAGAGAATTTCACGATGGTACAGAGTTCCTTGAGGATGCCAACAAAGTACTCCAAGGAGGAGAAAAAAACCTGCCTAAAGTAGGTCTGATGATGTCAGTGTCAATCTTCTCCTTCACAATCTTGCCTGGGGCTGGCTCTGCCAAGACTAAAGAGACAATGACATCTGTATGGCATATTTGTAGGACTGTAGCATTTTATTTTACACCTTGGTAAAAATAAAGAAATTTTTGGCTTCTTTGTTAAGCAAAAAATGATGAAGAAAACTAAATTATTGTGTTTGTTGTAAAATGCATAGCACTCTATGTTCAGTAAGTGCAAAATAAATGCTCATTAACCGAAATCTATTCTGAATTTTGTAACTAATTCGCAAATGTAGAAAAATAAATTTGGTTTCAGATCCAATAGCTGGAGTTCCAATAGTTCTTAAATAGCCCAAAATATTTTTGCTTTTAACGGAGAGTCTATGGTTTAATAAATATGTTTATTTGTTTGAAAACTATCTTTCAATATCTGTGTTTTAGGGACGGTGCGTTTGTTTTATATGAATCTAAATTTTTCTCATGAAGAAATATTTTGAAATCACTACTTCGTACTGTCAACTGCATCATGTGTGAACTGTTTCTGGAATGCTTGAAAATGCACTAAAATAAAAATGTTCTAATCTGGGCAAAATGAATGTCTTGAAACAGACTCCAGTTCTAAAATATTATACATGTGGCTGGTAAATATGATTATTAACATCATCATATTTTCCACCTTGATCTGAATCAGCTGCAAAGACCTTAATAGACTCAACCCTGGAAACCTAAGCAGATTCCAGATCAAAGTGCTGTGTTATTTAGCACATACTCAGTTCTTTCACACCAACTATGCTAAAAATCTCAAATATTATAATAGCATTTTTAATTATGTATTTCAACAGATAATTCAGTTAACTATTCTTTCACTTGTACCAAATTCAAAAATTTGAAACCAGAGACTTGTATGTAGATTCGTTTTTCAGACTTTTTGTATCTTTGGTGCTCCAGTCTCTTGAGTCATTCACTCTCAATTTTTGTAAAGCTATTCAAAAAAGTTTTTCTTAGGAGACCAGACATAAAGAGGAGATGAGACCAGACGGGGAAGAGGAGACCAGACCAGACAAGGAAGGGAGTGCTAAGTTCTTAACATGCAAAACCTCATTCAAACCTCATGAACCATCCTACAAGATAGGTATTATTCTTTTCCTTCTTTATGGTTGAGGAAACTAAGGCTTAGAGAAGTTATATAATCTGCCCAAGGTAACACCTTAATTCATGAAACTGAGAATCAAAACCAGGCCTGACTCCAGAGTCTCTGCTCTTAGCCATTATGCAAGTCAGATACCTTCCTTCTGCCTATCTGGTTGTTCCCACAGCTTCCTGCAAAGCTGTCCTTAGGCTGGCCCTGGGGCTGAGCCGCAGCTGCTGTCCTGGTGATTTTCAACCCCAGATTTTATTTTTACTGTGGATGGGGGGAGGGGCACAGTCCTGGGCTGGAGGGCAGAAATTGAGCGTCTTGTGCTGTTCTGTCTCTGGACACAAGAGGGTGAACTCTCAGCAGGCATCTTTTGCACTAGGCCTCACTTCCCCCATTGGTAACACGGGAAGAATAATCCTACTCCGGGTGCCTGCCAAAATTACTCTTTTTTGAGATCATATATGGAAGAAATCTGCATAAAGGATTAGCATTTATTAAAAAAAGTTTTACTTAGAGTTTATTTCTTGCCAAAATTCACCTATGTTATGGCATATTGTTGTAGTTCATTTATTTTGACTACTGTAGTTTGTGTCAATGAGGGAATAATACATAGTTTATTCCTCCATTTGCCACAGTGGGTGCTCAGATAATTTCCAGGTTTCTGCTGTTGTGATATTCTCACATGGGTTTCTGGGAGGACATGTGCAAGAGTTTCTCTTGGGTGCATACCTCAGAGTAGAAGTCTGGCATATAGAGTATATGAATGTTCCACTTTGGAAGGAAATAGGCATAGCCAATTTTCTTCTTGGGTGGTTTCACCAAGTTATACCCCCACTCTTCCAAGACTGATCAAGTCACTACTAATTAAGCCTATTTTTCTTTTCACTTACAGGCATCTTGTTTAACCTAGTAGCCTCAGAGTTGTTTGATTGGGAACACTAAAATACTGTAACAATACTTTGACGATGCAATCTTTCCAATAAAATATTTTATTTTTTCATGTGTTTTAAACTTTTTGTCTTGTCAAACTCAAGAGCTTCCTGATTTAGCTGTTTTTAGAGACTTGTCTGACATCATAACTTCAGCGTTAACGTTTGTTCTCACTACTATCTCAATTTGTCAAATCAGACATTTTGTGTGAGAAAAAGTTTCACTTTATTTTTTTAATTCAAATGTACCTGTTAAGGTGCATTTGAGGAATATAAAAAAAAAAAAAAGGAAAGAGAAATAAATTCCATAATGTACCTAATAAAATAAATTATTAAAAATAGTTAAATAGGCTGGATGCAGTGGTTCACACTTGTAATCCCAGCACATTGGGGAGCTGAGGCAGGAGGATTGCTTGAGGCCAGGAGTTCAAGACCAGCCTGGGGGGTGGATCACATAGTAAGACTTCATCTCCCAAAAGAAAATTAGCTGGGGGTGGTGGTGCATGCCTGTACTTCTAGCTACTCAGGAGGGAGGCTGAGGCAGGAGGATCCCTTGACCCCAGGAGTTCAAGGTTGTAGTGAGCTGTGATTGGCTACCGCACTCCAGCCTAGGCAACAGAGTGAGACCCTGTCTCAAAATAATAATTTTAAATGGTGTGAATTTAACATAATAATTTAAGTTGAGTAAATTTTATGTCATATCTTATTACTTAATTTGTAATAATTTAATGTAATGGGAAGCAAAAATTATATATTAAGAATAAAAGAGTATGATAAATGTAGTCTTTCAGAAAATATGTTCATGCATGTGTTCAACTCTGACATTCAGCTTCTGGGAAAAATTAAATAAGAATAACCTCATTATTTTAATTAGAAATAATGATCAAACTTCTTTGTGTATTTACTGGAAGATATGAGATATGCTACTATAAAATAATTATTCCAACATTTATCATTAAATTTTTGTTTGCTAATAGGAAGTAAAATATACTTTAACACATAATGATTAAAAGGAAAGTAAGATGATGATTTCCTATAATTAATAAATATTTCAAGATAGGGCTTGACAAAATAAGACTTACCTACAATATCGAATAAGGCATATCACATCTAAAATAAATAATTTTTCATCCGCAACTTTTTCCCACCGTAATTTGAAAAATGTGGTGTCCTGAATGGCACTCTAGTTACTTTTAAAAATGTTAGAGTAAGAAATCTGTATTACATTGAATGTTTTCAGATTCTTTTCTTTCTTCTTAATGATGCATTCTAGGGATAAGGATTGAAAATAACATTTAAAAATTGCTTACATTAAATATGTGAATAAAAACCATTTTAAAAAATTTATTATTTATTACTGAAGCTGACTGTTTTAACTATATATTTTCTCAAGAGCAATGTATTCTTTGAAAATAGTAGGGGTTTGGCAGAGATGAGGCCATTAAATGAAAATTGCTGTCAGTCTCATCACCAATAATCTACCATATATCTGATTTAAGAACATTCTACAAGGACAGAATATACCGTCTTTGATTCCCTTTTTCTTTCTTACATAAATATGCATAAAATAGGAGAGAAAACTTCCATAATGGGATTAAAGGGTCTTAATGAAGGCACCCAAGACAATAATAATTTGAAATGTCCAGGGAGATGAATGAGTGGTATTTTTTTTTTTTTTTTTTTTTGGTAAATGGATATTAAATTAAGAAAAGATATTTTAGAAAAACAAACAAATGAATAATCAATGTCATGCTAGGAAAGAGTAGGTATAGTAAGTGAGTAGCTATAAATTAACTCCATTTAAAACTGTCTGTAAGCCAGGCTTGGTGGCATGTGCCTGTGCTCCCAGGTACTCAGGGAGCTAAGACAGAAGGATCGTTTGAGCCCAGGAGTTCAAGACCAGCCTGGGCAAAATAGTAAGGCCCTGTCTTAAAAACCAAACAACTGCCTGCACTCATATTCTTGGAAAAATCCCACTTTGAAGACCACTGTCCAATGACACCACTGGGGGAAAAAATCATCTTACTTTTTGCTATCAAAAGTGAAGTAAACATTCAATAATTCCAGTCAAGCTGAATCAAGGCTTTACATAAACATTAAAAAGGCAGATGCTGGAAAACCAAACTAGAAATCAATTGGAATGGAGACAGTGTTGTTCACTGGTTCAGGTTGTTTCTGCCCAGGGTGACCTCATGTTCTGGTTTGGTTTCCCTAGCACAGTCTGTTATACCTATTGTACCAGCATCCTGGCAATTTTTCTTCTCTTTTCTTTTTTCTTTTTTTTTTTCCTCAGGCAAAACTGTCCAAATTTAGGTGATACATTTTATGATCACCTTGTTCCTACCACAATCCTGTCGTTCATATGACTTTTTGAGGAAGTATGGGTCAAGGTTAATCAATAATTATGTAGAAATGCCCAGAGCCACAGAGTTCTAATATAAGGGGAAGATGTTCTCACCTTTAATACCAAAAACCTAGAAGCTGAGGTAGTGTGCTTTTGTCATTTTAGTTTTATCACCAGATCTAAAATAATGAGCTATAATAATGACCAACCTGGGACTATTTTTCAATGGGGAAAAAAGGAAGGGAAACTGGATACTGAATTTGTAGAATTAAAGCTGGTCATTAGCTTCATAAAAAGATGAGTTGTCTATCAAATTCTTACATTGATGCTTCTTAAGGGAGTGAGAGTGAAATATCTGAGCTTTTTATTTCTCAGTTTAGCATAAAGTACATGAATGAATGACATTCATTTTCATTCAACATTCATTCTGCAATCATTTACTAAGTATTTAAGGTACTCCAATGCCTGTCTTCAAGAACTTTAAAGTTAAGTAAGGGAGACAGACAAGCAAAGAATGCAATATAAGGTGGTAGGTGATGCAAAAACATAAAGTAGGGAAACAAAGGAAAAACTTCCAGCATGTCAAAATATATTAAGAAAACCTTTTGATCCTTCCTGACTTCAGAGCAGTAAACGGAGCTCTGTATTTTTGGTTCATGAATGGACTTCCTTAATTCTAACAACGTGAATACGTGAGTCCCACTCCCTGACAAATGTTTGAATCTTAAAGCTAAATGTAATTGGCATCTATTTTTGAACTTTTATAAACTATTTATGGAGAAAGCTTTTGCTTCTTGATGCAAAGCCATGGGCAACTGCAATTCACCATAACTGCTCTCCTGCTGCCTGAATTCTTTGAATAAGGCATTGTGTGAAATTCCAACCTCATTAAATTTGCTGTTTCACTGTGCTCTGTGCAGCCACCACGAATCTGCTCTGGGTCAACCCTCCTGCTTGTGAAACCATTTAAGGCAAACAAGATGCCTGAACCATGAGGTGTAACATAATACCAAAGTCAGACAGCCACATTCTTTACTACTTAAGTAAATTTCTACATTCTTTGCTGATCAAACTAAATTCTTTTTCCATTTTTATTGGTAGAATCATTCAGACAAAATGTTGCTTCCTCCAAATATTAAACAGCATTGAAGAGCCATATAGTTAAAGAGTAAAAAAAAACTTATTTCATTTCACTATAGTCTACAAAGGGGTAAAAATCAGAGCTTAAATGATCCCCTCTGGTATAGTGCACTACTTTAATTCTAAAACAGAAATTGCCTGATGATACTTCTTGGATAAATTAAGCAAAATATATCCTGCACTACAATTTCAGAGCAGAAGCATTACCTTAGAATAACTTTACTCTTCCCTAAAACAACCTAAGAAGTCATTAAGTCTATGTGCCTGTACATGCACGCATGTGTTAGGGAGGTGGGAAAAATGTCTACTAGAATTGAGACTCTACTTTCATTTCACATGATTTGACAGTTCTTATATGGTGGCAATCACTTTTTGTCCACCTACCTTGGTGACAGTCTCAAATCAATCAGTGACCTAGATGGAAAAGATTTTATAGCCCATTACCCAAGCCTTCAGTCATCCCACTTGTATTGTGACCGACTGGTTTTCACCTCCAAAAATAGACTCTGCTGCTGAAGGTATGAGATTTTTCAGGCAGAGACAGCAATGTGGTCATTTTGGAGTAGACCTACAGATTTTTCACAAGTATTTATGACATATTTTTATGACTTGAGTTATTCACAATCCCACAAATATGTACCCTTCTTAAGTTTAAAAAGTTATATATCTGACCTATATGAACATGACAGATTAATACTCAACATGGAAGCAAATAGTGAATTCTTAGAAAAGACTTTTCGTAAGCTCCTTAAAGTGCGTGAGTTTTAAAAATAAGCCAATATTACCAACTTTTCGGATGGTTTAATAGTATAACTAGAATAACGGCTGTGTGCTTGATTGCAATCATTTCACAATGTAAACATATATCAAAATATCACAGTGTACAATTTCACTCCGTATAATTTTGATGTGTGAATCACACCTCAATAAACTGGAAAAAATAAAATAAATCACAAATGATAGGTATCTTTATAAAACATGCTAAATATGGTCCATTGTTAGTAGCCATACTTTACCTCTGGAACAGATGACATTAAGAAAAAGTAACTGGAAAGTTGATAGATTAATAGATAGATGATAAATTTATTGATAGATAAATATACAGAAACATGGACGGACAGACTGCTTATATTGCAGCTCTCAGTTCAAAAGTTTTAAGCAGCCTCTCTGCAGGGTTCTCATAAAAGCCACGGTGACCACAGTTTATTAACAAAGAGAACTAATAAAGGATTTGGCTTTAGTTCGAAGGTTCTCCTGCCATTGAGTAATTTTCCCATGCCATATACTTAGCTCTCGTTATGACCTAATTATGCATAATTCTTTTAGAATAGGATCATTACAACTGTACTTATGACAAGCTCAGCAACCATTTAAATATATTCACCAAAGACATGCACGCAGCTAAGCAGGGACATGAAGAAATGTTAGTATGAAAATGCTTCTGAAAACAGTATTTTGATTTACCCTGTACTGAACCAAGATTGACACAAACACTGAATTTTTCAGATATTTAAAGAAAAACAAATAGTTGACTTTTACGGCATGATGCCCAGACATTGTATGGTTTAATACAATACAGGGAATCATTCAAGGGAGAACAACAGTTTTATTGGATTCTTAACCTCATCAAATATACCTCAGGATATGGAAAGGACGACAGGGAACAAATAGCCTCCCCCACCAGGGTCTGGTAGACTGTCTGCCAGCTCAGCAGTGAAAGAATCACATTTTGAGACTTGGCAGCACATTTGAAAAATAGGCACATGTTTATTTGATAATAACTTGGGGATTGTCTATTCTAGTACCTTGGTTAGTTATTTGATAGTATGGCTAGGTCAATGTGTCAGGTAAATAAGCTGAATGAACAGGAAAAATATTCGACAACTACAGCATATGGAACTTTAAGCCGAGTCAGCCATTTCACAAGTGTATGCAGTTGGACATTAGAGGGCATTCCACGAAAAATCACAGGGTCAGTGATTCTGTTGATCGCTAAAGATTAATGAATGAATGAATAATGCTTTTATTATTTATTTTATTTTACAGACAGAACTCTCATATAAAATCAATTGTCTAACCTATTATTCAATAATATTATGTTTTACCAATGCAAAGCCATTGGCACTTGTAAAAGGTAAAAATAAAAATAAACATGTTTTATCTGTATTGTACTTATTATTTTTAGGTTTACTCTAATTTCATTTCTGATTTAATTCTGACGGTTGTTGTGATGAATGATAGCACTTAATGTTAACAGCTAAAAATGATGAGCAAAGACTGAAGAAACCATAATGTTTGAGAAATCATCACTCTTGACTCCCTTGGCTCATGAATGTGTATAAAAAATTTTATAAAAGAAAAATAATAAGCGTGTGTTATAATAGAAAGTGAAACTGAACGCTAAGGTAATTTTCTACATTATTAGATTCAAAGAAGTTTTTGCATGAAATCATAGCTCAGTAGTTTTCAAACATTTTGGCAGAGGAGAATCCTTTTTTCGATAAAATATAGTATAAATAAAAATAAATGTTTTAGCGGACATATTTGGTTTATATGATCTAAGTATGTTTTCATTTTCTAAGTCAATTAGTGGAACTTTCAGTTAAGATATAAGACAGAACATACGGACGGATATATGCATACACAAAGGGTGCAATGCGCACCCTCCGAGAGATGGACATGCTTGGGACTGGGACTTGGGGGGAAGGGGGGGCAAGGGCATCATACGTAACCTAAACACCTGTACCCCTATAAACAACAAACAATAAAAAAATAAAAAATAAAAAAAAAAAGACAGAACATACGAATTTATGTTCTCCCCTTTCAGAAACCTACCTAAATCAGCAGAAAGCAAATTTTTAAATGCCTCAACCCACAAGCCTAAAAAGATTGGGGAAGAGATTATAGAAACAAATTTTGGAAGTATAAAGTGTCAAGTACAAAGACAAATTATAACTGATCTATCTGACCTGTGAAAGAACTGTCAACACTAGAAAAGGAAAAAAGAAACACTGTTTGCATCACAAAACCCTCAAAAAAGAAATTGGCAATACCAGTTACCCCTATATGTAGGGATACAGTTGAGGCTCAAAAGTGTTCTGATTTAAATATGTATTATCTAACCATCATATTTACATACTGTTGACTAATTCACCTTAGCAAACACCTCTCCTCAACTTTAAAATCCAGCTAAATCAAGGAAGCATGTTCTCATGAACTAAAAGTCACAAGGCCCAAGCAGACCAATTATATCGATATAATAAAATAATCACAAATAAAAAATAAATAAATATAGACTGTGCAGGAACTCGTGTGTATTGATTTTCTGGGACTGCCATAGCAAATTACCCATAATCGGATGGTTTAAACAACAGAAGTTTATTGTCTCCCAATTCTAGAATCTAGAAGTCTGAGATCAAGGTGTAGATAGGCCTGTTTCTTCTGAAGGCTACAAGAAATAATCTGTTTCATGCCTCTTTCTCAGCTTCTGGTCATTTGCTGGCAATCTCAGTCATTCCTTGGCTTGTAGTCCTATCACCCTCGTCTCTGCCTTCATCTTGACTTGTGTTTCCCCTGTGTGCATATGTGTCTCCAAATTTTCTCTTTTTTTTATAAGAACACCAGTACTACTGGACTAGAAGCTTGCTTTGATGAACTCATTTTAACCTCATACCTCTCTAAAGACCCAAACAGGGTCACATTCTGAGACACTGGGGGTTATGACTTCAACATACGAATTTCGTAAGAACACATTTAGGCACATGACATTGTGAATTCCATATTGCCTCCATCTCTTCGTGTAGCTGGGATTTTGTCTCTTCTCACCTCAGAAAAAGAGAGAAGGTATATACTCTGGATAAAATAGCAATTAATGAAACTAATAACCTGTACTGATTAACTAAACTTTTGCCTTAGGCATAGAGAAGGTGAAAGCTTATAGAACTAAAGACTTAACTTATATAAACGTATTTTCTTTGTTTGGATGGGAGATGGATATAAAATATCCAAGAACCTTGGCTCAGACAAGTTATAAGTTGCAATGGTGTCATATGTTGCAACCTTAGAATAATTTTCAATGAGAGATAGCTTAAGAAATTTTACCAATCAGTACCTCAAATTAGGTTTTGATTGATGTAAATTATTAAAATTTGACATGCAACACATCTGTGTGTCAATTATGCTATTTCAGCCTTTAAGATAGTTAAAAATAAATATCCGAGGTAAAATTCAAAGGAAATCACTAAAACAGCATCTCAGTAAAAACATAGGAATCCACAGAAAAGGATTTTAAAACTCCTAATTTGCATAAATTTAAAGTCTTTTTTTGTTTATTTCAATTGAGATTTCCCATTAATACTTAAGAATTTTTATTGCACACAGATACTCAAATTTTCACACACATAAAATTGAGGTACAGAAATAATTGAATTTTCTAAAATTTCTGAATAAAATTAGAGCTGAGTTTGAATCAATTGTCTGCTTTTTAAAAGCAGTACAATAGCCTAACCTCTATGTTTCAGTTTTGTATAGCTAAAAAATTAGAAAGATTATGCTTATAACTTTTTGTCATCACTAATGCAATATACGTAAAGTGTTGAAAATAGTTGCTGTGTCTATTTTTGGGAAATGAGGGGTTTATTTTGCATTTAACATTGTGACCAACTCATCATTTTTCTTAAATTCTACACTTGTTACTCCTCACTGAATGTCACCCTCAGCTTGAAATTTTCTGTAAGTATTTCTAGGGATGCCACCTCCTAAGTATGGCAGTTGATCTAAATGTCAAAATTATTAGAATAATACGATGCTACTCTCTTTCTATCTGTGGTGAACAAGCTTTGCACCTAGAATGCTTGTGCAAATGAAGATTTTTCTGGAAAGTATTAGAAAATGATTTCAGTTACAAAGATCTGGAGTGAGAACCTATATCCTGTGTAGAAATCTATATCATTCCCTTCGAAAACATCGTTTCCCTGTATTTGCCTTACGTTTGAATCACTTCTATCCTATCAGTAATTCATTCAGCCTTTCTAGTCATTCGGATAGAAAGCTCTTATCTCCACAAGCAGACCATCCACATGAATACGAATCTAAGCAAATTCAGAAAGACAGAGATTTTTGGGTGTGAGGCAGTGTGGCATAATGGAAAAACCTGGATGTTAAAATTAGGCAAATTTAAGTTTAAATCGTTAGTAACCACCCTAACAGTTATTTATGAAAAGTAAATGAGATGTTGAACCCAAAGTACCTATCAAAGGCAATGCCTTCATCTATTTGATTGTCAAAGGAAATTTGCCTTCCTAATTAACACCAAATCTCTATTCAAATCATTCAAAAATGTATGGCAGTTTTCATGTCCATAGGAATTTCTATGATAAATATACTTAAATTTTTTCAATATATTCCTTATAAAAGATCTCAAATACATATTATTGGTTATCTCATACTCTAGTCTTTCTCCGACATTTCTCATTGTTATAGGGTATCACACTTTTTTCTATAACACACATTATTTCTCCCAAATATGGCCTTTTCATCAATGTATTTCTTACCTAATGGTTTACTAAACTAAAAAGAACTATTGTAGGTGAGTACTAATCAGTGCAAATTCTAGCAACCAAATTACTATTGGTACACCTTATTTGGAAACTTTTAGGCTGCAGAATCACACTTTTGATTCCCACTGAGTTTATTGTCAATTAAAAATGGGCCGTCTTTGAAACTCCGTGATCAATCATATTCAGAAAAATAAATATGTTTTGCATAAATATAACTTCTAAGAAACATTTACAGAATTGTTTTACAGATGATTTCTTTTAAGAATAATAAATTTACATGCATTTGATCTTCTCTAATTCAGTCTTATTTCAGTAACAGTAGGCTTTTACAAGACAGCTACCTAATGATAGTGATTATATCTATTTCCATAAAGTAGAATGGAGCTAACTTAATGTTGTAGGCAATACCAAAAGAGAAACAGACAAAGAATGCTTTTTGTTAAAGGTTATCAAAAACTTCAACAGAGCTATATTCCTGGCAGAATTTGTTCCATACCTTCTGTTCTGGACTGAATGTGCACCCTCAAAATTCATATGTTGAGCTCAAACACCTAATGTGTGGATGTATTTGGAGACTAGGCCTCCCAAGGAAGTGATTAAGGTTCTTATGACCCTATAAGTGGGGCTTCGGTCTGACCACTTCTGTGTACTTATAGGAAGACATACCAGAGATCCTTTCTTTCTCTCTCTCTCTCTGATTCACACACATCAAGGAAAAGCCATGTGAGTACACTGTGAGAAGGTGGCATCTGCAAGCTGGGACAAGAGCCCTCACAAGAAGCCAAACATGCTGGCACCCTGATCTGTGACTTCCAGCCTCCCAAACTGTGAGAAAATAAATTTCTTCCATTTAAGCTACTCAGCCTGTGGTATTTTGTTACCATGGCCCAAGCAGATTTCTAATACTCATTTCCTATATGAAAGCTTGAGAAGGTGTGCCTATGTACCGAATGACTGGAGAGAAGCATGTATAAATTTGAGCCAACAGATGAAGAAGGTTTATATCACAAGATGATCAATATCTTTTACCGTAAAAACTGGATAAAAAATATAAATCTCAAAGAATAAAACACATTAGCACGCTATATTAAAAAACAAAGTTCAATCAAAATTTGGATGATCTTTTGTAATTGAGATATAATCTTTTCATGATATGTGGACTTTTTTTGTTATTAAACATGTCTACTCAAAATAGAATCTAAAAAGCTAATTCAACCCTTTATGTAAATGGACTAGAGAAGGTTATACTTTTCTTTTTACTGACAAGAAAAAAGTGCATAAAAGAACATGAAAAATTTCTTAAATTTTGGAATTTTTTACTGATCTATTTAAATCAAAAAGAAATTGTACTGTATTTGACATATTATATGTTTCTCACCCCAATTTTTTAGATGAAAACAACTGGATAAATGTCCACATTTTCAAATGACATTAACACCTGTTGTTATGGGTTGAATTTTATCTCCCCCCGCGATATGTTGAAGTCCTAGTCCTAACCCTTAGGACCTTAAAATGTGAACTTATTTGGAAATAAGGTCTTTACAAAACTAATAAAATTTAAATAACATCATTAGAGTGGGCCCTAATCCAATGTACCTGGTGTCCTCATAGCAATGGGGAAAGCTGGACACAAACACAGACATACACAGAGGGAAGACAATGAGAAGATACAAAGGGAGATTCCATTTGAAGATGGAGAAATATATTGGACTGATGTAGTCGTAATCCAGAAATGCAGAGTTACCTGTCATCAGCAGAAGCCAGGAAAAGCTAAGAAAGATTCTAGCCAGAGTCTTAGAGGGAACATTGCTCTGCCCTACAAATTCCAAACTTCTAGTCTCCAGAACTGTGAGACAATAAATTTCTATTTTTTTGAGCTACTCAGTTTGAGGTAGCCCTAGGGAACTAATACACCCATATTATATGTTAGCAATGTATAAAGTTATAATGTACCATCCATCTCTCAAATTGAATCAAATTCTATCAATAATAGAAACATAACCACTGGAAAAACGCATTGATAATTAATAGAAATAGTATAAAATAAATAGATTTCCTAAAAATTATTTGTGTATTAGGAGAGTACTAATGGATATAAGTCACCCAAGAACATTTTCAGTAAAAACATATTTTTATTAAAAACATATTTGTGTGTCATTAAACTCATTCATTTTATTTTTGTAAGGTAAATATCATTTTATATCAAACTGGAAGCTGATTGGAAATTAACCAGCTTTCTTTTGGAAGTAAAGACATGATATAATGCTTAAATAGGATTTGTGTTGCTACAGTTTTTATAATTCATAACCAAACTTTTGAACTAAAGATTCTTAATGTATGCTGTGTTAAAAGGGTCTATAGATCATTTACGAAAGAATAGGAAGGTCCCTTTCTAAGAGTTCTTTGATCTAGATAATATCGAACTTCCCATATTTTATGTAGAAAATTGTTTGCATGGATATGATATGTTCCTACTAATTTGCACTCTCTTGAATAACCCTAAGACTGCGATGAAAGCTTCATAGTTCAAAGTTTCCAGAGATATTGGCACTTTTTAATTTTTCATTTTAAAATGGAGCCATTTCAACCTTAGAACTCATCATTCTCACATGTATTTACAAGCAACCAATGGTACCTGAGCATTGTAACAAAGTTTCATTTCAACCATAGCAAGAAATAGAAAAAGGAAGTGAGAGAGGCATTACAGACTCTGTCTTATCCTTTGAAGCTTGTCAGGCATACATAAACTCTTGCATACATGAGCACGATGACAAGAAGAGATAGGTATTAAGGTTCATTGTTCATTCTTCATTGAGCTCATTTTAATTCTGAAGCTCAATTTATTACCTGACCCGTCTTTATTCCAACATAGCATCCACTTGCATTAACACAAACATACACTGGCTGTATTTATGCTTCTTCAAAACTGTTTCCATAATAGCAAAAAGACAATCTCTAACTATATAATAAAGAAAATGATGATGATAATTAACATTCATCTAGGCTTTGTTATGTGTCAGGTACTGTTCTAAGCTCCTTACTTGTATTAAATCAATTAATTCTCATAGTAGCCTCGAGAGCATACCAAATACAAAGATTTTAACCAGCCTCTGATCTGTCACTGATGCACTTCCTTATCTAAGCATATTTCATATTCATTCATGTGCTGATGGAGCAATTGAGACAAAAACACAGACACATAGAAAATAATAATTTCTTTATCTGTAAGGAAATCTGCAGCTGGAGATGTTTTCTACCATTGCCAAAGAAATGCTGCATCAATGTAGAAATGAAGTGAATGTCTCAATATGCTCAGATGCACCGTGTTGCTTTCTACGTAGAGGATGAAGATGAAAGAGCAATGTGTTGGAAGTGTAGATAGCTGATCTCAACTACAACTCTATGTCTCTCTAGTTATACATTAGTATAAAAGAAAAGTCACAATACCTTAGATGGACCTCTATTTTTCCACTTTATAAGTGAGGAGAAAGGCTGAAATTTCTTTGATTTCTAAATGTAATGAAGTCATTCATTTATTTTTTTTAAATGAACCTGACATTGTGAACATAGTATTTGACATTTAATGTGTACAAACTGTGATAGATACTTGGGGTACAAAAATGGATGAGATATTTTCATGGTGGTCATATTCTTATATTTAACAATTTTATTGGGGTATAATTGATATACACCAAACTGCACATATATAATGTATATAATTTGACAAGTTTGGACATATGGATTGAAGGAGTCCAGAAAATATCCCCTAGAATATGCCACTCTACTGTATTGACTATTTTGAGATAAAGGCACTGAAAAAGAGAAAATGTAAGAAGGAAAATTTAATACCCCTTCTTTTTCTTAAAAAAGAAGAGATTATATTCCTATGTGAGAGCTTCCCTCCTTATTTCAGGAGAAAAGAAACACTCTCACCATCAAGGATGGGATATTGAGACTGAAAAAATTCTGTACAAACAGATATTAAGATATAAGAAATATTAAGATATCACCTTAATATCAAAACAAGACAAAGAAAGTATAAAAAATAGAAAATTAGAAACTAATATCCTTCATAAATTTGGATAAAAAAACTTTGATAAAATATCAGCCAATAGAATTCAACAATATATAAAAGTAATCATGCAACATAAGCAAGTAGGTTTTATTACAAAGATATAAGATGTAATTAATTCAGGCTGCTATAAGAAGATACCATACACTGAGTAGCTTGTAAACAAGAGAATGTATTTCTCACAGTTATAGAGGCTGGGAAGTCCAAGATTAAGACATATTTGATATCTGAATAAGCCCTGTTTCCATGTTCATAGATGGTGCTTTTCACTGTTTTCACATTATGGAAAAGGCAAGGCACCTATTTGGGAGCTCTTTATGAGGACACTAATCCCATTTACAAGGGGTTCATAACCCAATCACATCCAAAAGTGTCCCACCTGCCAATGCCATTTTCTGGGGAGTTAGGATTTCAATATATGAATATCGAAGTGGCATAAACATTCAGACCACAGCAAAGTCTGGTCTAATACTTGAAAATCAACTGGTGTTGATTTTGACCAACTAGTCAAACAAATATTGACCACATCAATTGATGCAGAAAAAGAGTTTGACAAAATCCAACATGCATTTATGATTAAAATTATCAGCAAACTAAGAATAGAGAGTAATTACTTCAAGTTCATAAAAAGCACCTACCAAAATCCAATGGCTAACATTATACTTAATGGTGAAAGATGAAATTATCTCCCTTTAAAATTGGGGAAAGACATGAATTTCTCCTCTTGTTGCTCTTATTTAATATATTTAATATAGTGTTAGAAGGTCAGTGAGTATACTAAATCAGGAAAAGCAAATAAAAGGCATACAGACAGAAAGGAAGAAATAAAACTGTCTATTTGCAAATGACGTGACAGTCCGTGTAGAAAAATCCAAGGAATTTACAAAAACAAAAATATAAGTTCAGCAAGGTAACATGATACAAGAACAAAACATAAAAATAAAAATTAACTTTATTATATTAGTAATGAACACATCACATGGATATTAAATGTATAATCCCATTTAAAATGATACATAAAAAATGAACTAACAAAACTTATATAGGACTTGTGTGCTGGAAACCAGAAAACACTGATGACAAAAATCAAAAAAGATCTAAATAAATGGAGAAACATAACATATTCATGTATCGAAAGGATCAGCATAGTAAAGATGTCCATGTTCCCCAAATTGATGTATAGCTATGTCATAATTCTTACCAAATTCACATGTCTTTTTATAGATATAGAAAAGATTATTCTAAAATTCACATATAAAACTAAGGAACTAGTATAGCAAAAAATTTTGAAAAATAAGAATAAAGTGAGAGGAATCAGTTTTCTAAATTCAAGACTTATTCTATAGCTGGAGTAATTAAGACTATGCAGCACATAAATAAACCCAACTGAATTTTAATAAAGATGAAAAGCACTTCAATGGAGGAAGTATGGCCTTTTAACAAATAGTGCTAGACCAATTGGATATTCATAAGTAAAAATAACGAATCTCAGTTTGGACTTAGTCTTAGTTCTTTTTGTGTTACTATAAAAGAATACCTGAGCCTGGATATTTATGAAGAAAATAGATTACTTTAGTTCACAGTCCTGTAGACTGAGAAGTTCAATGTCATGGCAAAGGCTTCTGGACACGGCTTTTGTACTATACAACATGGCAGAGACGATCAAAGAGGCAGTGGACACGTGCCAAGAGGGGAAAATCTCAGGGGTGTTGTGGCTTTATAACTACCCACTCTCTTGGGGACTAATCCATTCCTTCAAGAAACAATCCAGTTTCACAAGAGTGAAAACTTACTCTTTACCTGGAGAAGAGCATTAAGCCATTCATGAGGGTTCCTCTTGCATAACCCAAACACCTCCCACTAGGTCCCACCTCCCAACACTGTCACATCAGGGATCAAATTTCAACATGAGTTTTGGTGGAGACAAACCAACCATATCCAAACCGTAGCAAGCTTCACACTTTTTACAAAAATTTATTCAAACTAGATAATAGATTCAAATGTTAAACCCCAAATTATGACACATTTTAGAAAAAAACATAGTGTTAAATCTC
>RJWJ010011115.1:21538-45307 GCA_004363605.1 Indri indri
CCCCAGGCAAGAGAGTGAGACTCTGTCTCAAAAAAAAAAAAAAAAAAATAGGTAAATGTTTAAACAAGCTGTAATACATCTATACCATGGAATATTAGTCGGCAAATAAAAAGCAATAAGCTATTGATACAGATAAAATTTGGATGTATCTCAAGGGCATTATCCTGAATGAAAAAAGTTAGTCTCAAATATGACATACTTAAAATTCTATTTATATAACATTCTTAAAATTACAAAACTATAGAGATTGAGAATCCATATATTAATAATCACCAGGGGTGAGGGACTGTGAGGTGGGGGTGGCAGGAGAGAGCTCAGTGTGGCTATAAAAGGACAATGCAAGGTCATCTTGTGATGATGATATTGTTTGGCATCTTCTGTGTGTCAGTGGATACATGGATTTACGCATGTGATAAAATGATGTAAAACTAAATGAACACACACACACAAGTATAAGAAAAGCTGCGTATGATTTTGTAGATTATATGCATGAAGAACTATACATAATAATTGTGATATTACATTATAGTTTTGCAAAATATTACCTTTGAGAGAAACTGGGTAAAGGGTAAAGAGGATCTCCATTATTTTTTACATCTTCATGTGAATCTACAAGGATCTTGATAAACATTTTAATTTAGAAAATAGTACATATGCCCCTAAAATACATATTAATAGAGTATACATCAAAGTGTCCAGAGTCAGTACAGTAAAAACAGAATTGGTTTTATGTGGCAGACATGGTTTTGAATCCTTGTTCTCTTATTTGTTAGTTATGTGTTCTTGAGTGTGTTGTCTAATATGCTGAGCTTCAGATTTCATGTTTAAATTAAGTGTATAACACCTCAAATGATTTATTGTGAAATTTAGAGTTTATATTTAAAAATAACACACTTTTAATTCCTTAGTAGGTACTCACAAAATTCTAGCTATTAATATTTGTTTAATCTTTGTATTTGTAACAATAGATTTTGGTATTTGTTCAATATTTTACATTGATAAATGCATTTGAAATATTATTTTATTCCTTGCATAGTCTATAAGAACTAATAATGATAATAGATATTTTAAATGAAAATAAGTTCCAACAGGAAAACGTATATATAAACTTAAATTCTTACCACTCAAGAATCAAAATTCTGATATCCTAAAGATTCTAAATCACTAAAATAATAAATACCAGAAATTGGATTATAGTTCATTGAAACTAAAAGGACAGAAAAATAACTGAGAAATTATATTGAACCTTTTTAGGAATCTTTTTTTGTTTATTGGCTAATTTATTCTGTTAGTGTATCTTTTTTTTTGTGGTAAGTAATTAGCAAGTCACATCAGAAGACAGAAAAAAAATGTTTAACATAAATGTCTACTTCTTTTTAATTCCTTTGTGAACATTATCTCTGCTATGACCTCAGTGTTATTTTAACAACTTAGAGAGTCTTTATTTATACTAAAAGACATGAAAAACATATGCTAATTTTAAAGCCTAGAATTATAACAGAAATTGAAGATGTCTTTTCCTAATGGCTGAAAAGCACATAAAATTAATTTGACTGATATGAATGCACTCTAGTAATACTTCCTCAATTTGTGTGACAAATGCTCCTAAATAATTTACATTAATAACTTTATTCTTATCCACAAATAACCAATCCCACTTACCAAATCTAATATCTTCATTAGCAAAATATACATGCCGCCCATTATTTGCAGATAAGTATGCTTGGTGATGTGGTTCTGAAGACATTTAAGGAAAATAAGCCCTCAAAGGAACTATGGTAATAAATATCACATAAATCGTAAAGAAAAGAACTAGATAGTGGGGAAACTTGAAGATTAAAAGACATTTAAAGAACATTCGAAGTTGAAAAGGGAACAGCTAACCAAATGTAGGGGTACCCATTTGCATAATAAGCCCATAAAGAAGTACATGTAAGTGCTTTAGATTACTATAAATACAAGTGCTAACACTTTTCTACACTACCATGGATTACCAAAGGTACATTTTGAGTGTGAGCACCCCATACAAATGTTTTTTGTGACTTCCCATTAATGCCGAGAGCCGTATCTTGGAAATCTTCGTCCCTAACAAGACACTGTGCACAGAATTTATAACCTGCCAACTCTCCCCTGTTACGATTTATTACTGACATCTTCGGATCTTGTGTTATACAAAACCCTTGATAGTTCAAAAAGTACTTAAGAATTCAGTAGAGAAATTGTCACAGGCCTTAATTCATATAGCTTGAAGAAGTACTCTGAACAGATATGCTAGTCCTGCCACTTTGAAATAGCTTTCACATCATTCATTATCTGAATTTGGGGTAATCCCACAATGTGACTTGTCCATAAGGTGCTGCCCTCATTTTTCCTTATTCACAATTAAGCACACAAAAATGGTTTAATTACCTTAGTGATTTGATTTAAGGATGTGCCAGCATTAAAATAATAATAAATTCATTTTGCAAGAGACATTCAGGGTAATTGACAGTTGGGCCCCATTTTACCATCCCAGACTCCTGTGTCATTCGTCTCTCATCCCATGGAGCTGGAATTCTAGGCACATTTGGCTTCTCAACATTTCCTCAATATTCCATATGGTTTTATGGCTCTACATCTTTAAACGTGTATTTATCGCTGTCCAAAATGCCTTTCCACACCCCCAATTCTCTGCCAGGCAAATGTCTCTTTAAACAAAGCCAACCCTAGAGCTACTATTACTGATCCATTTCCTTCCACTTACCCTACCAAACTTACCACATTTGTATCTTCATTTCTGGCACTTTATATGCTCTTGTCTTTGAGGTGATACTATGATACATTGGGTAAGAACACTGGCTCCAGAGTCAGATGCCCTGAGTTTGAGTCATGACTCTGTCATCGATGAGCTGTGCAACCTTGATCAAGTTCCTCAAATTCTCCATGTCTCAGTTGTCTCACCTTTGAAATGGGCAAAAGAGTACATCGTGGATGTTGTAAACATTAAGAAAATAATATGTGCAGAAAACTTAGAATTGTGCTTAGCATGTGCCCGATAATTTTGCCTATTATTTACCTTGTTATTTATAAATATACTTGGTTCTCTTTTTTAATAAATTCTAGGAAATAGGACTATTTTTGTCATTTTTCTGTCATCAATAGTTATTGCCTAGGACAAGAGTAAAGCCTCAGTACAGGGTGATTTCAGTTGCTTTGTGTATCAGTTGTGTTCTGTCAGAAAAACAGAAGCCATTCTGGATTTTTTTTTTCAGCATATTATGGGGGTACAGATGATTAGGTTATGTATGATGCCCTTGCCCCCCTCCCCCCCAAGTCCAAGCTTCAAGTGTGTCCATTCCCCAGAAGGTGATCATCGCACTCATTGTTTGTGCATATGCCCGTCCATTCTGGATATTTAAAGCACAGGCCTATTTAATATAGCGAATTAGATCTTAAATCCATGGAATGGCCAGAGGAGCTCAAGTTGGGGAGGCTTCTCTTAATTGTTAAATCCACAACTGTAGATATGGCCTGTATAGTCAGGAACTTGCTGCTGGTGCCCAGGACAACACTTTTCAGTAGTTTGCCACTACTAGTCATAGCTGCTGTGCAGATCAAGGTGAGGGCTCTCAGGGGAATGAATGCCTGTAGACGCATTCATGTCTACTGGCCTCTCTTCTATGTTCCAAATCATACACGAGTGCAATGCAGGGGACACCACAGAAGGATATTGGTGAGTGCTAACTGCCTATTGTCTTAGTCGATTCAGACTGCTATACCAAAAATATGATAGACTGGGTGGCTTAGATGACAACCTTTTTCTGTCATGGTCGTAGAGGCTGGCAGGTTCAAGATGAAGGCACCAGCTTACTCAGTGTCTGGTGAAGGCCTGCTTCCTCGTTCACAGATGGCCCCGCTGTCTTTTGGCTGTTGGCTGTGTACTCACAAGGCAGAAGGGATGAGGGAGTTCTTGGGTCTCTTTTATAAAGGCACTAATCCCATTCGTGGGGGCTCCACTTTCATGACGTAATCACCTCCCAAAGGCCTCAGCTCTTAGTATCACTGGAGGTTAGTATTTCAATACAGATGCTCCTCAATTTACAATGATTTGACTTGTAATTTTTCAATTTATAATAGTGCAAAAGTTATACACATTCAGTAGAAACCATACTTCAAATACCCATATAACTATTCTATTTTCCACTTTCAGTGCAATATTCAATAAATTATATGGGATACTCAATACTTTATTATAAAATAGGCTTTGTGTTAGACAATTTTGCCCAACTATAGGCTACTGTAAGTATTCTGAGCACATTTAAGGTGAGCTAGGCTAAGGTATGATGTTCACTAGTTTAGGTGTATTATATGAATTTTAGAATTACCATATTTTCAACTCAAGATGGGTTTATCATGTGTAATCACATCATAAGTCAGGGAACATCTGTATATGAATTTTGTTAGTTTTGTATGTTGTATATGAATTATATGTTAGTTTGAATTACAGGAATTTACCTTTTTAATGCATCAGAAATGGTCGAATATGAATAATCTCATACAGTTTGACTAGATAGTGATAATTAAATATTTTATAATTATTAATTATGATAACTGGTAGGCTTTTCCTACTCCGTTGCCACCGTAATTGTCACACTTATCGCTGACAAAATTCAAGCCCGCCCCTGACCATTTTTAAATGCTATGAGAACCCGCACTTCTTAAAGTTGATGGTTAAGTACCTAAAGGAGATCAGAGTCATAGGTACATGTGAGAGCATCTTGAAGCCACTTGGTTTTCATAGCCTCTCTTTTGTGGTCTTAATTTGTTTCATGGAGCCTTTATACTAGATTCTTGATATCAGAATTCACTGTTTGTCCTCCCCCCATTGCCTGTCCCCCATAGATGATTGGAGCTAACAACTAGGAATTCTACTTTTAGATGATTTTCAGGTCACTGCTTTGTCTGAGGTTGGTGCTCACTTCAGATAATTATGCTTATCTACTTTGAATCTACAGGTTACAGCCTGTAAGCCTGCATAAAATCTGAAGTCAACCAGTATTCTTTCTGTTGGAAGTTGAATTTCTAACTCATTTTCCCAATGGACATCTAGGATATAGATATTATATTGGGTTTCTGATTTTTAACTTACACTCTTGTACTTATTAAGGTAATAAAGACAAAAACTATTAGTATGTGAAAATTTGCACCTCACTTTCTTATAGTTATAAGAGTGAAAAGAAGAATTGGAGGCATATTAGAAAGTCTAGACTAATTTACATCAAAAGGCAGAGGGAGAGCTATAAAAACAAACACAGGAGAAAGGAAAGAGGCCCATGTGGGTAGAATAGTTTAAGAACAGAGGGGGAGAAAAAAGACTGAATGTCAAGGTCAGAAACCTTGCCTGGCTATGTAAGACCAAGAATGAGCAGATCTATAGAAGATTTCACTTAGAGCTTGTATGCATCAGGGCATGCAACCCCACCTCATCCTTTCAGAAAATTAAATAAATATTTTAATTGATTTTCAAGTTTTTTCCATGTAATATTTCATTTGAATGGGAAAAAGTACAGAGAGTATAAAGTGCCTCAACTTTATAAAGTTTATGTTAGTTTTTGGCTAACATGTCTTTCAACATTAACAGCACAGGCCAGCAGATCTGACTATTTTAGTGTTCTTGGACCCTCATTATGCTGGGGACAGTTGGCTCCCTGACATTCTGTAAGATTTCCCTGTAGTCTATGTGGCCAGAGCTGTGCCATTTATATCAATGTTTGTCTATTCATATTGCAATTCAAAACAGTCTCTTTCATGGATATATTACATAGTATGTTGATCAATATAGGCATTTTAGAGAATTCTTCCAACTACGAGTAAGCATTGCCATGTATATGATATTGTATTATGCACAACAAAGAATCATCCACCCATCTAACCCTGGCTATCTATCTATCTATCTATTTATCTATCTTTCGGAGTCTACATAGAGATACAAGTTGTGCTGCTCACCTCCACTAGAAGAGACAGAGTATGTGTTCAAAAGGAAGTGAAGTGAACACTGTCCTTGTTCATGAAATAGGCTAAAGCTTCTCAAAGTTATTAAATCATTAGTGATAGAATAGCAAGAAAAGCATAATCATGAAGTTGTTCTCAGCAGGATATATACTTTGGACATATCTTCAAGAAAAATAACTTCAGTTAAGCACATTTTATATAACCATCAAAGTATATTTCATGAAAACAAAGTAAAAACATTCAGCAGCTATCCAGGTACAAATGCATTTATATTCATAGAGTTGAGAGGAATTCAAATAGCCACTTCATTATAAATGTACAGAAACTGAGGCTTAGATAAGTCATATCATCTTCTCAATGTCATGCATTAGATTTTGGAGCTAGAAACCAGGACTTGTGAAGCCCTATTCAGTGACCTTTTCAGCACATGATGTTTTATCTAAATTAGGGGTAGATGTTGAGTCAAAAATATCCAAATGTCAAAACTATTGTTATTTTCTGGCTTAAACTATACTGTTTAATATCTTGATAATCTATTTTTCAAGTGTAGACATGTTTAATTTGACAGCCTTTGAAAACAGGTTACTTAAACAGCAATCAGAATGATTAATTTCATCAGTATTATAAGAACATGCTTAATTTAATTTAATTTCTTCATGACTTTGAATGCTTAATCAAAAAGAACTTTTGAAGATAACTGAAAGCATATTAATTTTACCTTAAAATGAAAATATTAAACTTTAGAATTTTTATGAACTTATTTAGCTTTTTTCCAAAAAATGTGACGTCTCATTGAAATTGCAAGTAACTTCCTCTAATAGAAAAGCATTGCATAATATGCAATGTGACTTTTTAAGTTAAGTCATAATAAATGTCTATGCCAAAAATAAAGCATTTATACTTATGAGCTACTAATATGCTTTAGAGACTAATACCCATCATTTGAAAATTACATGCAAATGAATGATTAATGTAGATTGTTAATGATGAGCCTATCCCTCAGACTTTCTTTTGTCACAAGTCACAGGACATCAAAGCTCCTAAGTAAAATATTTTATATTTGACATTGATTTCTATTAACACCATTATATTTGATTCAGTATTAAATGGTAGATGTTATTAAAGTCTCAAAAATGTTTTGCTTAAGTATATTAAAGGTATAAACTGTACCAATGAAGAATACCCAAACAAACTGCTCTATGACACAACTTCATCTACTGGAAGGCATTAACTTCTCTCTAGTCAGGACAGATGCCAGCTTAATTTTGTGTTACCTCTGCATTTATGGCTCCATTTCTTTTATTGTATCCCTTATTTCCCTACCCAAATCACCCTACATATTTCTGATTACTCTGTTTCCACTAAAGTATGGAGAATCCCTTCCCTCCTCTAATTGCTCTCTGAAACTACAAAGATGCTCGATATGGATTTGTTAAATACGCAAAGGAATGAGAAAGCAATTACTTCTGATTCCCAACACTTCCCCCACCACACTTGACCTATATCATATCACATTTTTAACATTAGCTAGTCTTCAAACAAAATGCTATGAGAAAACACAAAATAGATTAAAATGGAACAGCTGTTGTTGAAATAATAGGAGATCCGAGGGCAGCAATTGATCTCTCTCTTGCCCACAATGATCGTCTCTGTCCTGCCTCTAGAACTCTGTGGATCATGGTTTAAAAATCACTCAGACAAGAGAATAAAAGCATAATCAAGAGACTGGGGAATGTGTATTTGCAAAAGACACAACTGATAAAAGACTATTATCCAAAATATACAAAGAACTCTTAAAATTCAATGGTAAAAAACAACTGGATTAAAAAATGGGCTAAATACCTTAATAGACACCTCACTAATGAAAATATATGGATGACAAATAATCATATGAAAAGATTTCATACGTTATATTTAAGCTGGGAAATGCAAATTAAAACAACAATGAGATGCCAATATACACCTATTAGAATGGCCAAAATCCAGAACCTGACAACACCAAATGCTGGTGAGGATGTGGAGAAACAGGCACCTCATTCATTGCAGGTGGGAATGCAAAATGGTATAGCTAGTTTGGAAGACAACTTGGCAGTTTCTTAAAACTAAACATACTCTAACCATATGATCTATACTTGTGCTCCTTGCTATTTACACATAGGAGTTAAAAATGTTTATCCATATACAAACCTGCACAAGAATGTTGACAGCAGCTTTATTCATAATTACCAAAACTTGGAAGTAACGAAGATGTCCTTTAGTAGGTGGATAGACAAATGAACTGTGGTACATCCATACAATGGAACATTATGCAGTGCTAAAAAAAAAATGAACAATCAAACCATGAAAAAACACGGAGTAAACTTAAACGCGTATTACTAAGTGAAAGAAGCTAGTCTGAAAAGGCTACATGTTGTGTGATTCCAGTTATATGCCATTCCAGGAAAAGGGAAAACTATGGAGGCAATGAAAAGATCAATCCTTGCTAGGGATTATGGGGGAGGGATGAATGAATAGGCAGATCACAGGATTCTCAGGGCAATAAAACTGGTCTGTGTGATACTATAATGGCAGATACATGTCATTACACGTTTGCCAAAACCCACAGAATGTACAACACCAAGAATGAACCCTGATATAAACTCTGATCTAAACCATGGACTTTTGGTTTAATCACCCACATTGATGTGTCAATGTAGGTTCATCAATTATAACAAATGCATCATTCTGATGCAGCGTGTTGATATAACCAGGGAGGCAGAGGGTATATGGGAAATCTCTATGCCTTCCACTCAATTTTACTGTGAACCTAAAACTGCTCTAAAAAATAGTCTTTAAAAATTTCACTCAGCTACAAAATCTCAAAAAGAATGCATAGTTAAAAGTAAATTTTAAATGCCCCGTTCTCAAGCTACAAAAGGGCAACTAATAGTGTCCTTCTAGATAAATCAGTATTGAGTCTGTTGACAATTATACATTGAAGGCTAGAAAAGGCGGGCCAGTGGAAGAGACTCTGAGGACATCCTCTTAAACTGCTTCTGGGAAGTGCCTGTTTAACCTCTTTTCATATAGGCTACGCTTTTGCTGAATGAAAAAAAAAAATGAGATGGCTTGCATGACATTCCCAATTCTCCTGTATAGTTAAATGTTCCCTAGACCATGAAGTGTCATGCTCTACTACACCAGAGTAAGAAAGCATAGGTTTACTCTTATCAAAGTCATCCAGCTAAGATCTGATACCTTCTTTTCTCCCAGCCTCAAGAAAGACACAGCCTTTTCTATTACTCCATGGCCAATGAATACTAACTTGTGTTAGCACATCTGTACACTTGCCCTTACCAACACTGCCTTCCTTTCTAAACATACACAAGAATAATATAAGAATAACTTTCTATTCAGGGAAAAAGGGTTGACAATTGTCTGGATGTCTAACCCAAAATTTTAAGTGAATTAAGTTAGTAGGTAATTTTGGTGCATTGATTAGTATTCTTCTTGAGAAAACAGCCTTGACTGTTACTTCTTTCTGACCTAACCAGCCTCTCTCAATTCAACGGCAGTTTTCACTAATTACAGTTTACAACAGGAGTCATATTCCCAAAGAAATTCTGTCTACAGCATGATCTGACAAGAAAAGAAAAAATAACCACTCTATGTAGTTATAACTTGGGTTGTTCTGGCACATTCCCACTTAGCACAGGAGCAATACCTCAGACTTCTTTCATTCCTTTACAAACGTCAAACATGTAATCAACTCAATACTGAGATATTGATTTAGGGGCAGAGCAACTTCATTTCAGGTGAAATCAAAAGATTGAACACACAGATATACTTTCTTGTCTTACAGGGTATCGTTACATTGTGGAAGAATACAGAATAAAGCTATTACCAAGAGAGTTAGCTAAAACCATACTATCCTATTTGTTCCTGTAAGTAAAATTCATTCGATATCAGCAAACATTTTCTAGCCCAGAAAATTCTGAAAGCTGTATTTAGAATGGACTCCTTGTCAGTATTTTGTTTTGAAATCATACTTGCTGTTCAGAAAGATAGGTATCATTTTATTTCCAGAGAAATAGTGACACATATCTGATAAAATAAATACATTTTCCCAATTTTGCTTTATTAAAGTTTGTATACTGTAGGCCTCTCAATTTACAGATATAATATAATTCACTAATTTTAGTTCTAGCCCCAGTATGGGGAGAAACTATCTAAAGATCATGGTGAATAACAAAATAAGGACCATATGGAGTGACAATGTAAGTAAGCATGCCGCAAACATCCAACACTAAGGGCGTAGCAATTAGATACCACAATATGAACCTCTCATATTCTGCCCCAATTACATAACAAAACATGGAAATCCTTGGCTTCACCAATTTATATATTTCAGTGTATTCCACATAATATCTTTTTTTGACAGTATGATAATATGAAAATATTGCCGCCATAGCTTAATGATGTGAGTATTCTCTCATGACAGTAGATTTCTAAGCCGTAAATTACCACAGAATGTATTAATAGTAATGACTGATAAGCTCAGAAATATATTATAAAAATAAATAATCAAAATAAGAATGAAACAAGTAACAAAAAGAGTTTAACTTGTACTCATGTGAATCAATGCTCTGGAGAAATAAATTCTCCAGACATATCTACATGCATATAAGATACAATTCATTAACTGTGCATTTTCACAATTTCTTTCATGAGCCTAACACATTCCTTGGTATGTTAAGGCTCAAAAAACATATTAGTCATGGTCATGTGCCAGATGGATTTGGGAGGAAAAAGTAAGCACATTAGGAAATAATTAGTATTACTTTTAAATATTAGTAAAACATATATTCTACTGATATTTATCATGAATATATGAACATAATATCCTGCCAACTAACACAAAATGTTAAGAATTAGGACAGCTTATTAAAAGAATGATTCATTAGGATGATAAATTTATTTCTATTCCATACTAGTGATTTTTTGCTTTATAGAAATAAATTTTTCAGAAACGGATTTATATATTTTTTACCAAATTTTGTGCTACCTTCTTAACTCTTTTATAAATGTATCAAGATAGAAAAAATTATATAATATTACTTGAAAATATTATAGGACAGAAAAGAAGAAAATAAGACACAGAATATAATAAAGGCAATTTCATCTTATTGACATGTCCAGGTGCCTAATGGCATTGGGCATGTTGAGTTATCCAAGATATAGGAAGGTCTCTCCCACAACCAAAGCAGAAGCACAATGCCTAGTGGGTCTTTTTGGATTTTAGAGATAATATAGTCTTCATTTTGGTGTGTTACTCAAGCCCATATACCAAGTGACCTGAAATGTGGCTAGATTTGAGTAAGGCCCAGAGCAATAGAAGGCTCTCCAGCAGACCCATGCTGCAGTGCAAACTGCTCTGCCACGCGGATGACATGATCCAGCGGGTCTAATGGTGTTGAAAGTGTCAGGGATGCATGGAGATGCTGTGTGGAGCCATCGGAAGGCTCATACAAGGGAAGGGAGCAAAGTCCTGCCATCCTCTGCAGATTACTGCTCACCTTTAAAGAAAACAGCTCTTGGCTTACTACTGACCATTAGTAGAAATTGAACATGTAATTGTGGGCTACCAGATTATCATATGACCTGAGCTGCCCGTCATGAACTGGGTTTTATCTGACTCACCAAGCCATAAAGTTGGGAGTGCCAAATGCATCAAATGGAAATGGTACATGGGTGACCAGACTCAAGCAAGCCCTGAAGGAGCAAGAAAGTTACATAAAGCAGAGGCCTGACTGCCTATTGTCTCACTCCTGCTACACTGACTTCTCTCTCTCACCTGCATTTACGGCCTCATGGGAACTTCCTATAATCAACTGACATAGGAAGAGGAAACTCAGGCCTGGTTTATAAGATACACAGGTACCACCCAAAAGTGGACTGTTGCAACATTATGGCCCCTTTCTGGGACAGCCCTGAAGGACAGTGGGAAGGGAGATCTTCCCAGTAGAAAAAAGTTTGAGCAGTGCACCTGGTTGTTCACTTTACTTATGATGATTAATTTTAAGTGTTGACTTGGTCACACGGTGCCCAGATATTTGGTTAAACATTATTCTGGATATGTCTGTGAGGGTGTTTCTGGGTGAGATTAGCATTTGAATTGATAGACTGAGTAAAAGAGATTGCCCTCCTCAATTGGATGAGCCTCATGGAATCCAGCGAAGTCCTGAATAGAGCAAAAAGGCTCAGTAAGGGAGAGCTCACTTTCTTTGCCTGACTGTTGGGACATTGTTCTTCTCTTGCTTTTAGACTTGGACTCAGACTGCACTATCATTGCTCTCTTGCATTTCCAGCTTGGTTATTACAAATCGTGGGACTTCTCAACCTCCATAATAGCTTAATTACTCTCTCTCTCACTCTCTCTCTCTCCACACATGCATACATGCACATACACATGAGGAGTCTTCAAAAAGTTTATGGAAATGAGTATTATGAAAAAACTATTAATGGATTTCAAAAAATTTGGACAACAGAATAAACTTATGCTAACCTGTTATAACACATCTGAGCAAGATCTAGTTTAGGGCATAAAGAAACATAAGGCATCAGTTTGAAAAGAGACCCTATCAGGACAACATGAATACTGTTAAAATTTAAGCAAGAAAAAAAACACCATATTTATGGTGAAGTTTGGCTGGAAGAATGGTGAAATCATTGATGCTTTATCAAAAGTTTATGGGGACAATGCTGTAAAGCATTCAGCAGTTTACAAATGGATAACTCATTTTAAGAAGGGACAAGACAATATTGAAGATGAAATCTGCAGTAGCAGACAAGTTGCATCAATTAGTGAGGAAAAAGTTTATCTTGTTCCTGCCCTAATTGAAGAGGACTGACTATAAACAACAGAAACAATAGCCAACACCATTGACATTTCAATTGGCTTTACTTACACAATCCTGACTGCAAAATTAAAGTTGAGCAAACTTTCCACTTAATGAGTGCCAAAATCGTTGCATCCAAATCAGCTACAGACAAGAGCAGAGTTGTCAATGGAAATTTTAAGTGAGTGAGATCAAGATCCTGAAGCATTTCTGGAAGAATTGTGACAGGAGCTAAAACATGGATTTACCAGTATGATCGTGAAGACAGAGCACAATCAAAGCAATGACTATGAAGAGCAGAACACAGTCCAGTCAAAGCAAAAGTGGATTGGTGAAGAGCCAAGGTCCTGGCAAGAGTTTTTTGGTGGGATGCTAAAGGAATTTTGTTTGTTAACTTTCTGAAGGGCCAAAGAACGATAACATCTGTTTATTGTGAGAGTGTTTTGAGAAAGTTAGCTAAAGCTTAAGCAAAAAAAAAAAAAAAAAAAAAAAAAATGCCTAGAAAAGCTTGACCAGAGAGTGCTTCCCCACCATGACAATGCTCTTGCTCATTCTTCTTATCAAACAGGGAAATTTTATGAGAGTTTTGATGGGATATCAGTAGGCATCCACCTTACGGTTCCGATTTGGCTTCTTCTGACTTCATTTTGTTTTCTAATCTTACGAAATCTTTACAGGGTCCCCATTTACATTACATTTTTGTGTGTATATATACATATACATATATATCTCCTATTGATTCTGTTTCTGTGGAGAACCCTAATACATTATACTTTCACATAAACAGAGTTAAAAATAATAGGTAATTGAATCTGGAAATTTATACTTCTTTTCTTTGATTTTTTAATCAATTTCTAATTTAAGGAAACCGCAGATGCAGAGGCACTCATTAGTTCCCAGATCCGGAGCAAAGATTTGCCCTGCTTGCCTGCCCCATACTCCATCGTGTGTTACTGCATCAGCTGTTGCCTGTAAGGACTGATAAGTGCACTAAGTGTTTTCTAAACTGATTCGCTGTACAATGTTTAGACCAAAACGCCTGTCATAAATGAAGATACTCAGTTGCAAGGGCTTATATTTAGAACATAAAATTATCATCCAATATTTATATACATGACCTTTTAAAAATGCCTAACGTTTAATTATCATAAGATGTTATAGTGTTAGAAGATGTATTTTTAACCTGTGTTGATTTGTTTTATTTATACTGAAGTATAATTTATATAGTGTGCAATGAACAGATTTTCAGGGTACACTTCGATGAATTTTAAGAGATTTGTAATATATGCAACCGCCGCCTAAATCAGGTCAAAGAACACTCTGATCACAACAGAAAATGAACTCATGCCTCCTTCCAGTCATGCCTACTTCAGGCAATTCTTATTTCCATCACTAACGACTTGTTTTGTCTATTTTTAAATACCATGCTAATTAAATTTTTCAAGATTTACAATTTTCATAATGTTCACAATGTTTATCAACTTTAATAATGTTTAAAACTAGCATAATATGATTAATTTTGTTCTATGTTGTTTTGTATATCTCTAGTTTTTTCATTTGATTTTTCTTGATAAGTATTATCTATGGTAAGAATGTATCATATGTGTCTATTCTCCTATTGATGAACATTTTTTTGTTTCCAACCTTTAGTTATTGTGAAGAAAGCTACTATAAACCTTCTTGCACAAATCTTTTATGAACATTTTTCTTGGGTAGAAACATAAAACATAAATTTCTTGGCCAGGTAGATATAGATATAGATATCTAGTAAATATATATGTTTTGCTGTACATCTATCAAGTACCTATTTGAATTTTCATTCTTTATTTTTTTTGATTGTTTAGATCATTTAATATTAACTTGTATACAGTTTTCTGTATATTCTGGAAGTAAGTCACTTGTCAAATATTCTCACAGACTATGCCTTGCCCTTTCATATCCTTAATGATGTTTGTGTTGAGAAGAACTAATTAATCTCGGTGAAATCTTAATAGGTGCTTATTTGTGCTATCTCTAAAGAATGTAGCTTACAAAAAATGTTCTCTTTCTTTCTTCAATTGTTATAGTTTTAGCTTTTACCTTTAGGTTTGCAATATATCTCAAGGTAACTCTGGGTATGGTATGAGGTATGGTTCAAAGTCAATTTTTCCCTTTCATTTGTAAAGTTGTATCACTGCCATTTATGGAAAAGACTCATGGTTGGCCATTGAATTTCTTTGATGCCTATGTCAACAATTAATAGACTAGAATTTCATTTCTGGCCAACATTGAGTAACAACAACTAGATTAACTCTCACACTTGAAATAAATAAAATAAAACAGACCAATTATATGAAATGATGCCTTACTTCTATGAGACACTATGTAGCACAGTGATCTCTGAGAGAAGAGAAAAATGAGGTGAGCCTTAGAACTACTTCAGCTTACCATCTGTATAAAGTTTCCAGAACATTGTTTAACGCAATCGACCTGAGATGCAATGCATAAGACTTGAGCTGAGGATATGAATCTAGAAGACAAGTGGAGCCAGGACAGCTAGAATTTGCTGGAAAGAGCACTAGAGAACAGAGAGCTACTGAGGTAAAAAGAGTTCTAGAGATCTGCGAGTGGTATCCCAAGAGTCAACAGATAGATTCTGATCGCACATGCATATGAGAAAAATACTAGAGGCAAGAGAAAGAACCACTCTCATAAACAAAGAGAAAAATCCTCAGTGATTACACAGAGCCAGGACTTGTTCCAACTAATCAAAGTGGAAAATCTGATAAATCATGGGGAAGTGAAAAAAGTGCCAGAAGAGTATTGCCTCAATAGAAAAGTAAAATAAAGTCTTCTCTGATTATTTATAATAAATGTAAAAACAAGATTAGAAAGAATCAAGTTATTTTCATGTAAATAAATAGTATTTCAGAATAAAATTCAAGAATATTTATAGGAATACAAAAGTATCCAGACCCAACAATATAAAATTCAAATATCTGACATCAAATCAAGATTACCAAGTGTGCCAAGTAGCACAAAAATATGACCCATAATGAAAAGAAAGATTAATCAACAGAAATATACTCAGAAATGACTCAGGTGATAAAATTAGGAAACAAACTGTTAAAATAACAATGATAAATATATTGCTTTGAAAAAAGTAGAGGACAAACTGTAGAGGTTAAAATATAAGCTTGGGAAATACAAATTAAAACCACAATGAAATACCATCCCAACCCTGTCAGAATGGCCACTAATAAAAAGTCAAAAAACAATAGATGTTGATGTGGATATAGTGAAATATTTATACACTGCTGGTGGGAATGTAAATTTTTGCAACCTGTACCAAAAACAGTATGGAGATTTCTCAAAGAACTAAAAGTAAATCTACCATTCTATCCAGCAATCCCACTACTGCAAATCTACCCAGAGGAAAAGATGCCATTTTATGAAAAACACGCCTGTCCCTGTATGTTCATCACAGCACAATTCACAAAAAATTGCAAAGATATGGAACCAACCTAAGTGTTCACCAACTAATGCCTGGATAAAGAAAATATGGTATACATTGACCATGAAATACTACTCAGCCATCAAAAAGACTGAAAGAATGTCTTTTGCAGCAACTTAGATGGAAGTAGAGGTCATTATTCCAAGCAAAATAACCCAAGAACAAAAGATCAAATACCACATGTTCTCACTTGTAAGTGGGAGCTAAGCAATGGGTATGCATGGTCATACAGAGGGACTTAATGGTCACTGAAGACTCAGAAGAGGAAGGCTGGGAGGAGGGATGGGATGAAAAGTTACCTATTGGGTACAACATACATTAGTCAGGTGATGGGTACATTAAAAGCCTAGACTTCTCCAATATGCAATTCATCCATGGAACAAAAAACCACTTGTACTCCCTAAATCTATTTAAATAATAAAAAAGTAGAGGTTTGGAACATTAAAGATGAATATTTAAATAGAAACTCTAGGAATAAACAATAGAACTCTGGAATGAAAATAAATACTACTTGGTATTAATTGCAGATTAGACACCGACAAAGAAAATATCAATGAACTAGAAAGCATAGTGATAGAAAAGCATCCAAAATGAAATACGAAGAGTAACACTTACATGCACATATAGTAGTAATATTCACTGGGTGTCGGGCAGGTGGGAGGGGAAGAGGGGATGGGTATATTCACACCTAATGGGTGTGGTGCGCACTGTCTGGGGGATGGACATGCTTGAAGCTCTGACTCAGGTGGGGCAAAGGCGATATATGTAACCTGAACATTTGTACCCCCGTAATATGCTGAGATAAAAATAAATAAATAAATAAACACTTTAAAAAATGAAAAGAGAAGCATGAATAGCAAAACAACTTCAAGGGACATTCTGTATATGTAATCGGAGCATTTGAGGGATAGGGAGGTTTACAAAGTATATTTAAAAAGAATATTTGGTATATTTTCAGCATTGGATGAACTGCAAACCCACATAACCAAGATGTTCAGTGAACTCCAAGCACAAAAATCACACATAATCTCAACTGTTAAAAATCAGAGATAACAATAACATCTTAAAACCAGCCAGACGAAAATAACATCATATATAGGAGAGCAAAAATGATAACAACAGATTGCTCATCCAAAGCAATACAAGTTAGAAATCAGTGAAGCAACATTTTTTTTTAATTTTCTTTTTTATTTTTTAGAGAATGAGATACTACATTGCCCAGGCTGAATTTAAATTCCTGGCTCAACTGATCTTCCTATCTTAGCCTCCCTCCCCAGTAGCTGGGAATATAGGTGCATGCCACCACACCCAGCTGGAAGCAGTATCTATAAAGTACTAAAAGAAAAACTTGACAACTCAAAACTCTATGCTCATCCAAAAGGCTTTGAAAAAATGAAGACAATATAAAATCATTTCACATATACAAAAGCTGAAAGAATTAATTACTCCCAAATGTTCACTACAGTAAATATTGAAAAAATACTCTTTAGGCAGAAAGATGATGATTTCAGATAGAAGTTTATATCAACACAGAAAAGCAGCAAAAATGTAAACATAAGTAAATATAAAATATTTTCTTATATTTTAAATCATGAAATAATTGTTTAAGGCAAAAATAATAACAATGTATCATAGGATTTATATAAATAGTGTATGTATGACAATAATAGCATAAAGATTAGGAGGGAAGAAATGGAAGTAAACTATTATAAGGTTTTTATCATATATGTTAAATGGTATAATATTATTTACAGGTAGACTGTAAAAGTAAAATATGTATACTATTATATAAAACCTAAAGCAACCACTAAAATAACTCAATGAAAAGATACAGATAATAAGCCAATAAAGAAGACATAATTTTTTTAAAAACTAGTATTGAATCTAAAATGAAAAATAAAAAAGAAGAAATGTGGAACAATGATGATGTGGGAAAAATATAAATTAAATAGCAAATTGCCAATATAATCCAACCTTATTAATAACTACTTTAAAAAATAAATATTTTAAACACCTCCCCAAAAAAAAGTGAATCTGATGGGGATATACAGCCTACAAACAATCCATCTTAATGTAAATAAACAATTATGTCAAAAGTAACAAAATGGAAACATATATATCATGTAAATAATCAAAAGAAAGTTAGAATGACTATATTAAAATCAGACACAGTAGATTTCAGAATGAAAAATATTATATGGGGTAAGAGGGCTATTTCATAATAATAAAGGGTTAAATTTATCAGGAAAACAAAATAACTGTAAATATTTACCCACCTAATATCAGAACTTCAAAATATATGAATCAAAAATTTGCATAACTACAAGAAGAAATATACAAAATAAATTACAATAGAATTTTTCGACAACCCTGTTTCAAAAATTGGTAGAACAAGTAAACAGAAAGTCGGTAGGGATATAGAACATTTAAACAGTACTATTAAACAAATTGACCTAAATTATACATGTAGGGCATATCACCCTACGGGAGCAGAATACACATTCTTTACAAGTGTACATAGATCATTTAACAAGATAGAGATATTAAGTGTTGTAAAATAAGTCTTAGCATATTTTAACATAGTCCAATGATGCACAGAATCTTCTATTAATATGACCACAGTGAAATTGAAATAATAACAAATAATTGAACCATATCAAGAAAATCATGAAATATTTGAAAACTAAATAACATACTTCTAATTAAGAATTCAAGAAAACATGAAATTGAAAGAAAAAATAAAAAGTATATTCAGGGAAAGAAAATAAAAACAAAATATATCAAAGTTAGTGGAATGCTATGAAATGAGTACTTAGATAATAATTTATAACATTATTAGCGTATATTGGAAAAGTAGAAAGGTCTCAAGTCAATTACCACAGCTATATCTTAAAAAAGAAGAGAAAATGAAAATGAAAGCAAGCAGAAGAAAGGAAATAAGATAGACAAGAGTAGAATTATATGTCATAGAAAACTGAGTAACAATAGAGATAGTGAAACAAAATTCTGCTTTACCAGAAGATCCCTCCACACACAAACGAACAAAAACCAGAAAACAAAAACAAAAACAAATGATTAACCTTTAACCAGACTAATAAGGAAAGAGAGAAAATGCAAGTAACCCATAAGTAGAAAGAGAGTAGTAACAGCACTAGAGTTTTTATCAATATTATATTAAAAAGATATGAAGGAAATATGATTAATGACCTAATACTAACAAATTTGACCACTTAGATGAAATGGGAAAAATTTTTGAAAGACATAATTTACTAAACTTTACTCAGGAAGAAATAGATAATTTGAGTGAACATATATTTCTAGTAAAGAAATTAAATGCACAATTCAAACCTTCTCAAAAAGAAGATGCCAGTCCCAGATATTTTAACTGGTGAAATCAATGAAACTTCTAAGGAAAAAATAATACCGGTTTTACATGAACTCTTTAGAAAAGTAGAAGAGGAGAAAATATTTCCCAGTGGCTTACATATGGTCAATATTACTCATGTACAAGAAACTAAAAGAGAAATACAGACAAGTATCTTTCATGAACATAGATTAAAAAATCTAAAAGACTTTCAGCAAATCAAACTCAATTTAAAAGGGGTAATAAATCATGATCTAGGGAGTGTTTATCTCCAAAATGTAAGGATTTTAAAATCAATCAATGTAATTCATCATTTGAGAGATAAAAAAAGACCATCTCAAGATGTGATAGAACAATCAGCTTACAAAATGTAGCATTTAATTCTGTTAGAATCTCTTAGCAAACTAGAAGCAAGTGAAGTTTGTAAATCTCATAAAGAGAATCTAGACAATACAGATTCAATGCTGAAAAAGTGAATGCTTTCCTTTCTTTTTTTTTTTACTAGAGACAGGGTCTCACTCTGTCTCCTAGTCTAGAGCATAGTGGCTTAATTATAGCTCACTGTAACCTCAAACTGCTGAGCTGAAGTGATCGTCCTGCCTCAGACTCCCAGGTATCTAGGACTATAGGCTCATGACATCATGTATGGTTACCTTTTCTTATTATTACTATTTTTTGTAGAGACAGGGGTCTTACTATGTTGCGAAGGCTGGTCTCAAACTCCTGAGCTCAAGCTATCCTCCTACCTCAGCCTCTTAAAGTGCTGGGACTATGGGCATGAGCCACCACATTTGTCTAAATGCTTTTCTTGAAGATCAGGAACTAGGCAAAGACATTTGCTCTCACCACTTCTATTCTATTCTATTCTATTCCACATGGCATAAGCAGTTCTATCGAATGAAAAAGTGCAAGAAAAAAGAAATTATAGACATAAAATCTGTAAAGTAAAAAAATACATCTTTATTAGCTCATGACATAATTGTCTATGTGGAAAATCTTATTTAATTTATACATAAGCTACTAGGACTAATAAGTGAGCTTAGTAAATTTTCATGAAACAAGATCAATATACTAATCAATTGTATTTCTATTTTGTAACTGCAAATGATAAGAAATTAAAAATTAAAGGCAATGTCATTTAAATACACATCAAAAATATGATATAGTTAGAAATAAATTTGACAAGAGATATGTATCTGTATACCAAAAACTGCAAACATGGCTGAGAGAAATGGAAATTAATGAAAACATAGACAAAATAATTAAAGAAGAGCAAAATAAATGGCCTGGGCTAGAGTGCCATGGCGTCAGCCTAGCTCACAGCAACCTCAAACTCCTGGGCTCAAGGGATCCTTCTGCCTCAGCCTCCCAGGTAGCTGGGACTACAGGCATGTGCCACCATGCCCGGCTAATTTTTTATATATTTTTTTTTAGTTGTCCAGATCATTTTTTTCTATTTTTTTAGTACAGACAGGGTCTCACTCTTGCTCAGGCTGGTCTCAAACTCCTGACCTTGAGCGATCCACCCGCCTCACCCTCCTAGAGTGCTAGGATTACAGGCGTGAGCCACCGCGCCCAGCCAACAATCCATGTTTTTAAGAAGCCAATTTTCCCCAAATTGATCTATGAAATCAATGCAATACCAATCAAAATTTCTTTAGGCTTTTTTGTTGCAATACACTAACTCAAAAATACATATAAATATGTAAGAGAGTAGAATATATTAAAAAGAAAAAACTTGATGAACAATAACAAAATGATAGTACTACAACACTAGATTTCAAGTTTTATTATAAAGCTACAGTAAACAAAACAGTGTGGCTTTAGAGTTAAGATACACAAAAGGAATGATGAAATTAAGTAAGGCCCAATTTTATTATTTACTACATGCTATGGCAATTCAACGGGGAAAGGGTGATGTTTTCAACAAATGGTGTTGTAACTATTCAATAATAATATGTAAAACAAAGAAACAAACAAAAATCAAAAAAACTTTGACCATTAATTCACATACATATAAAATACTTAGCTCAAAATATATCATAGCCCAAAATTTAAAACCTAAATTTTTAAAATTTCTAGTAGAAAACATGGGGGGAAAACTGCAACCATGGGTTTTATAACAATTTCTTAGATTAAAAACAAAAAAGCGCAATTCATGGAAGAAGAAATTGATAAATTGGAAAAACTGTCATAACCTGGGAGAAAATACTTGCAAATTCATACTTGATAAAAGAATTCTTTCTAGAATATATAAAGAACTCACAAAACTCAGTAATAAGAAAAAAATTAATTTAAAAATAAATTAGTTTCAGTCATTCCTTTATTCAAGGGAAAGCATTTGTCTATACAAAATATGGTACTTCAGTGTTCATAGAGCTTTATTTTTAGAAATCTTCAAATTGGAGAAACCCAAAGAATAATCAAAAGATTACTGAATATGGCAGTTGTATTATTTCTATACAATAGGAACTACTCAGCAATAAAAAGCAGAGAACTACTGCTACATACTTCTATATGGATGATTCTAAAAATAATTTTGCTGACAGCAGACAAAGAAAGGAGTGTCTACTATATGATTTCATTCAGATAAAATTCTAGACAATACAAATTAATCTACAGCCACCAAAAACAGATCCGTGGTTTCCTGTGGATGAAGTAGACAATGAGCCGAGGGACAAAGGGATACGAATACATTTTGGAATTTGGGGAGTGATTATGTTCATTATCTTGTTTTCTTGATTTTGCGATGATGGTTTTAGGGGTTTATATACACCAAAACTCATTAAATTGTGTAATTTAAGTATGTACTGTTTATTACAAGTCTATTGTATCTCATTAAAGCTATTAAATAAACTCCTAGAGGTTTAAAACAATAATCATTTATCCCAATAGACATACAACTTTGTGAAGTTCAACTGATTTAAACCAAAATCCAATCCATTTCTCATGCAGAGGCTAGAACTCATAGGCATCCTTCTGAAAGTCTGTGGGTAACATTGGGTGTCTCTACATACACCTTTGCCTAGCAGATGAACCAGCACAAGCTCTTCTCATGATAATGACAGAAGTGAAAATGGTGAACAGAAACAAACAAGGCCTCTGAAATCATTGACTTGGAAATAGCATACAATCACTCTCAACACTTTCTATCATTAAAGCAAGTTACATAATCAATTCCACAGTCAAGGGAAGGAAATATGGTCCACCCACTATGAGGCCATAGTAGGGTTTGGCTTCAGGGGTGGTTGAAGAATTGGGCCGATAAGGCAATCTAATACACACAAAAGATACAGTATTTGCTCAAAGAATCATTAAATTCTGAAAAGCACTTGAAAGAAACAGGAAATCAAATCACTCTTTTACCTTAAGATTTTTTCATTATAACGTGAGCTCTCATATTCTAAGACTTAGTATATCAACCCTAATCATGAAGTTTCCATACTAAATTGATGGTTAAATGTACTTCAAGATTGGTTTTGTCAAATAAATAGCATACATAATTCTTGAGCATGTTATTTTATAACAAAGTCCTTATTTCTATGAAAAACAAAAATAGAAAACACACCTGACAACCACCTCAATTAGCTCTACAATCATCTCAAATTAGTGCCCAGCTATTATTGTTGAAATGCAAAACTGTTGAGACTCTAAGGTACATGAATTCCTCAACTATTATGACTTGTCCAGATTGAAATCCTCATGTAGTTCATTGCATTATTTTTAAATTCTTTGGAATTAACACTTATTCTAAATATCCTTCATGTTTTCACATTTTCCCCATTTCTCTAAAAAGTGTCTAAGGCAATTTTAAGGCGATTCATGTGTACAAAGGTTTTGGAAAATGTTAAGAGGTATTACTCATCACTATGGGTTGGTAATTCTGCTGACTGACATATCTGCCCACACAATATCCCAGTTAGTAAAAGAGGAAGTTAGAACTTTCAATATCTCTTGGCTAGATATATGCTAAAATATAAACGGGTAATTCTGAGGGGAGCAAGTTACATTTGTTAAAGTGAGTTAACAATAGCTGTCTTACC
>RJWJ010011116.1:0-45246 GCA_004363605.1 Indri indri
GTAATAAAATCTGTGTAAAATGATACGAAAACAAGGAGGAAAGAGGGAGTTGGGAGTAAGCAAAGATTTCATAGGGGATGGGGGTTGAAATCTGGTTTGAAAGGATGAGTTGGAGTCTAACAGAGACAAAAGGAAGGGCAGCTCTGGCAGAGAGAAGAGAGAAGCAAGTAGCTTGTGTTCGGGGAGTGAGGAACGACCGCAAGTAGATGGTGGGTGGACGGAAGAACAAGACTATGGAAAGGGAGGAGGGGTTGAGATGGGAAGAGTTTGGATTCCTGAGTTAGGAATTCGAAAGACTTCCGTAGACGAGTGGTCTCCATGATCTTTAGTGTGTGTGCATCACCAGTTAATGACCTGGAGCATATGCTGCCGATGTCCGTTTGTTCATTCATTCAACAACGCATCACTGAGCACCTGTTCTATACCACACTGCTTCTTGGATCCATAGACTAGGTTAGATTTTCCCAGATGTTATGTATGGAAAGTTCTTTATCTTTCCATTTTTATATTTTCAAAATATGTAGATACATACACATGTAAAATATAGAAATAGATATGTAGACTACATATACATATATAATAGAAAGTCTTCAAGAACTCTTCTGAATTATGGATATAATGGTTTGTATGATTCTTCCCTTTCAATAGAGCTTAGAAAACACCCTCTATCTTCAGTTTCTGTCCAATCAATAACCCCTGCCTGTTTTTAACCCCTTTCTCCTAGGTGTTTCATTGGTGTTTGGTTTGATCATTTCTGCTTCATGTCCCTGATGGAATGAGTTTTGTGTGTATGTGCAGTGGCTTTGTGATCTGATGAAATGTCCCTTGCAGCCCCCTTAATAGATAATTTTTAGCAATTAAGAAAATGTCATGGTTCCTGAATCTTTATTTAAGCCATGCATTAGTCTGAGTGTTTTGCACGCACCCAATCAGTTAATCTTCACAGCAACCTCCATGAGGAGGATTGCATTGTTATCACAACGCCACAGGTGGGCAAGGTGAGAGACACAGGGAGATTGAGCTATTGTCCAAGGTAGCTTACTACACAATGGTAACCGCCAGAGGTAGGTTTTGAGTTAATTAAGTTGGTTTTATCCTTGATCAATACATCTTACATCATGAGCCGTGGTAATCATAGCCAGTGAGTATCAGGAGTTTACTCTTAGCCACAGACCATGCTAAGTGTGCGAAGTGAGCTTTTATAACACCCCAGTGATAGAGAAACTGTTGTTATTACCCATTTCACAGATGAGACGCTAAGGCTTCAAGACGTTAACCAGCGAGCCGCAGGCCATACAGCAGGTGAGTGGTTGGGCTGGACTTAGAACCGAAGTGGCTGCTGCCAAAGCCCACGCGCATATCCCCGACTGCTCCACCTCTAACGCTGAAGCAGGCCCTTCCTTTAAACTGAGTTTCCTGCAGAATATGCTGCCGTGATGCTTGGGGTCTGATTATAGGTAAACAACTTACTACCCTTATTGGTCTCATTACCACCAGTTAAGGACAATTTCAGATGCCAGGCATCGAGCTAGTATTTAAATAAACATTATCTTATTGAATCTTCCCTTTAACCTTCCGAGGGAGATATTATCAAGCAGTTTTTGTGCGGGAAATTGCCCATGTCAGCGGGTCAGTTGAGAGACTTGAAATGATTTCCCCAGAGTCACACAGCTGATAACAAGAAGAGCCCAGAGTCAGCCCTGGGTTTCCCTGATTCCAAGCCCATGACACCTCTGGCAGCAGCCCCTGGGGCTCCTCCCCTTGTCCTCTGCCTGAGAGGAGAACACAGGGCTACTCTTGTCACATGTGCATCCCTCTGTCCCTGAGCTGCCTGACTTCCCAGAGAGGAGACCCTCCTCAGTCGTGTCCACAGCCCAGGTGGCAGTGTCCTTCTGCCCTGCTTGTCAGCTACAGTCCCCCAGGAGGAAGGGTTTGCTTCCAGAAAGAGGATTTATAGCTTCAACTTCATCAACCTGGCTCCAAGATGCAGCGCCCTCACTCAGCCGTCTCTTCCCCATTCATCTTCCTCAGGGTGAGCAAAGCTTGTAAATCCACAAAGTTTATGATTAGGTTTTAGGAGGCAGTCCTTCCTCCCATCTCTACAAGACACACACACACACACATCCAAACCACAGAGTTTTTCTCAGCATACTGTAGTGGTGAACACTAGGAACTCCACGGCCAGACTGCCTGGGTTTAAATACTGTCCCTGATATTCACTATGGGATTTGGAGTCACCTCTCTGTGCCTCCATTTTCCTACTGGTAAAGTAAATATATATATTAGTACCAACCTCATAGGCTTGTTCTGAGGAACAAATTACAACCAACAAGTAAGGAACTTAAATCTGTGCTGGTAGCATATTCAACGTTGAATAAGTGTTAGCTATGTTATCATATTACTATCATCATCACCATCACCATGGAGGGCAAATTATGCTTTGCCTCTCAGTAGGTCTACTTCTCAGGAGTATTCTTCTTCAAACAGAATCCAGGGACACTAACCTGGATGGTGACTTTGAGCCCAGTGGTGGTCCTTACTCCTCCCAGAGAATTTCCCCCCACATAACAATAATCTCCATTTATTGAACAACTTATTTTATGCTAGGCACTGTAAAGCTATAACAAGCTGTGACAGATATGTGCCTAGTTGCACTCTCCTACACTCATACCCAAATCTATTCTTGCTCTTCCCTTTCTCATCTCTATATCTCAGAAGCCAATATTTCCAAGATCCTAAAATCAAGTGGCTTCTGGTTGGGTTTAGCCAATGGTAAGTGTGGCTGGAAGACCAGAGAGCAGAAGGAAGGGAGAAGCTAGGTACATCAGTCAGCTACTGCTATGTAACAAATGACCCCAAAATTCAGTGGCATATTATGATAAGCATTTATTTCTGGATCTCTTGTCAATGGTTCTGCTGAGGTGGTTCTGCTTTGAGCTGTGGTGGCTGGAGGAAATATGCCTTGTGCTTTAATTCTGCAAGTTATCTGGGACATCTCTATTTCACGTTTCTTATTCTTCTGGGACTAGTTGACTACCCAGGGCATGTTCTTTGCATTGCATTGCAATGGCAAAAGTGCAAATGGGGAAGTCTAACTACACATGCATATTTTAAGCCTTTTCTTATGTCATGTCTGCTAATATCTAACCCTAACCCTAACCCTAACCCTAACCCTAACCCACAAAGCAAGTTCTATGGTCAAGCCTAAAATCGGGGTGGGAATATTCCATCTTTAATGACTCTGGCTTCCCTTGACAGGCATGTTTTGGTTCCAGCTTCTGCTGGATGACTCTGACTCTTGGAATCTGGTAATACCGTATCTTCTCTTTCTCCCTCCAGCCTAGGGATGGTAGCAGCTTTCTGTTGTTTCCAATATATATTTTTTGCCTTGCTATCCCCTATTTTTTCCAATTCTTTTTTATAATATAATGAAAGCTTACACAAATTTCACAAAGTATTAAATAATATACAAGGAAATGTTAATCTTCTTTTCATCCCAACTCCCAGTTCTTTTCCTCATAGTTGACACTGATAGGTTTTTTTTTCATTTCATCCAGAAATTTCCCAGCAACTCGTACAATTTAAAACTCATCAACATACGTAACCTAAACATCTGTACCCCCATAATATGCTGAAATAAATAAATAAATAAATAAATAAATAAATAAATAAATAAATATATAAATAAAACTCATTGCAGTCCTATGAGGGAGATGAAATTATTCCCAGTTTGCATATGAGGAAACCATTCATTGTGCAACTTTAGGAAAGTGACTGAATCTTTCTGAATCTGAATGTCATCATGAAATATGAAAATTATAACAGTAACTGTGTCTAAGATCAATGTACAGAGGCAATGTCTATGGAATGCTTAGCATATTGCATGGGCTATTTTAAATATTTGGTAAGCGATAATAATATTACTATAGTAGTAATTATTATTATTGTATTTCTCAAGGTCATCCAGAGACTTAGCAGCAAGACATGCCCAGAACACTTAGCTTTTGCATTTTTATATGAACAGTAGCTATACTCATAGGGAAAGGCTGGGCCTCCTAAGAAAAATTTCTAAAAAAAAATTTTCTTCACTCACCCAGACCACCAAAGCAGTCATGAAATAACTATTGTCAATCCTGTTGTTGCCAGGTACAATGGCCTTTTCTTGACTTAGTCAGATCTGTCCAACTAAGATAAGAACTCATCCTCCAAGAAGCCTCCCCTGATTTCTCCATTCCAACAAACTCTTTCTTTTTCAGTGTGCTTCCTGTTAGTACTACATGAGCAAGCATCCATGTGGTTAGAAAACTTGAAATTCGGTAAGACTTCCTCGTTTCCTTGCAAAAATGCTTATTTCTGGATATTGCCCCAACCTACTAGATCTTAAGACTTCCAGGAAATGCTCTTGGCTTACATTTTCAGCAAGGACATTTCATGGTTTTCTGTGGAGGGTGCAAGAACACCATTTAAGCAAAACTGCCTCAATCTGCATCATGTCCATTTAGTCACTCAGGAAACGTTTACAGAGTACCTACTCCATTCTGGGCACTAAAAGAGGTAATGGAGGCAGAGATATAAGGAAGACACTATCTATGTCCTCAAGGACTTCGAGTCTGGGGTGGGGAAGTGATGGCAACAATAGTAAAAAGATAGTTTATAACAGAGGGCAGGAAATGCTGTAACACAGGCGAGTACAGGAGTCTGTAGAAGCCAAATTTCAAAAATGGGGGACAGAGATTTGGTTATTGCTTATGTAATACTCTGACAAGTGATTAATTGCAAACCTTGTGGAGCAGATCTGGATGCACATTAAGAGGGATAGAGTAGGGAGGAGCTAGTGTCTGAAACGGAACGTCTTCTGCGAGATCCATGTTGTTCCCTCACCTACTATAGACATCTGGTACAATAACAGCTATTTCTACTGGCTTAATTTCAGTTTGGATTTGGGAAATCGGGCTAGTAGAAGCATGTAAATCACAGAAGGTACCAAATAAAACACACAAACTCAAAAACATACACCATAAATTGACATCAAGATTACTCTACATGAGGAAAGCAGTAATTTTTATACAAGATGCTGCAAGGTTAAAGATGAGAAGAAATATATGCAGATATTACATTCTCAAAGGGTATGCTTATAATTCTGTTATTACATGTGTATACTTGTTGAACAAACAAGTGAATAAATGGTAGATAATGAGAGCCGGGTCTCTCACTGTCAGAGAAAGAAGTTACAAATAAGGAAAAGGGGGAAAGCTAGAATGAATTTAGTGGTATTGGATTAGAAGTAGAGGTAGCAGTATGAACTCACGGTTCTAAAATATATACAGGCAGATAGTTATAGAAATATAGATATTTATGTATGCATGCATTTATTTTGTAGGTCTGACCACTGAGAGAACTTAAGCAATGTCACCCAAGTGGCAGTAAACATCCCTAGCACTCAGATCTTGGTTTCTATTTAATAAATGCCATTCTTCAATAAAAAGAACCAGGTCTCCTTGGAGAAGTGGCTTATTGCAGGGCTGAGTCAAGAAAAATACAAGATGGGCCTCTAATAACTTTCTTCTGATGGCAGCAAATAAGAACATGCTCAAAAAAGGATGGGGCATGTTAAAAGCATACAAGAGCCTACTGTAAGGACATCCCAATGGCCAAAGCTGGAACAATTTAAGCAACAAAATAAATGAGGACAGTATTAGGTTATTACCCATACCATGAAATACATGTCCCAGAATCCATAGTGTTATAAATAAATAACTGAATGAATAATGAATAAATAAAGGGGGAGATGGAAAAGCTCTTTATTACAGAAGAATTCAATTAATAATGGAGAGGAAAATACAAGACCTCCTTTAGGCAAACACTACAGTAGTAATTATTGCAGGCGATATCTACAATTGTATACAAAAATTAGCGGGTGAAAGTTTGATTAAAAAAACAATATATTATCAATATTCTCAAAATACCTATCCCAAGATATTTATCAATTTCAAATAATAAATACTAACTTTATAGTGACAAAGCCCAGCAGACACCACCTTAACCAAGTGATCAAGGTAAACGTCACCCATAAGACATTTTGATATCAGGTACCCCTAATGTAATGCACCAAAAGAATATATCACATTTTTGTTATTCTTGCCAAAAATTCATAACCTCAAACCTCAAAAAATAATCATGAGAAAGCATCAGACAAACCCATATTTTAAGAGATACTTTACAAAATACCTAATTATTACAAATTAAAAATATCAAAGTCATGATAAATTTCTAAGAGAGTAGATTTTAAGCATTCTTACATTCTTATATCTCCTTACATCTCCTTTATAAAGGCTGAATAACACTCCATTGTGTGCATATGTGTGTGCATGAGTGTGTATGTGTGTGTGCCTATCTCTCACATTTTCTTTACCCATTTGTTCACCGACATACACTTAGATGGTTTCCATATCTTGGCTATTGTGAAAAATGCTGCAATAAACATGGGATTGCAATTATCTTTATGAGGTGGTGATTTCATCTTCTTTGAATATATACCCAGAAGTGGGATTGCTGGGTCATATGGTAGTTCTATTTTAAATTTCTTTAGGAACCTCCACATTGTTTTCCATATGGTTGTAACAACCTACTTTCCTACCAACAGCGTACAAGAGTTCCCTTTTCCCACACCCTTGCCAGCGTGTATTGTCTTTCGTCTTCTGGATAATAGCCATCCTAATAGATGTGGAGTGATATTTCACAGTGGTTTCAATTTTCATTTCCTGAATGATTAGGATGTTGAGCACCTTTTCACATGCCTGTTGGCCATTTCTATGTCTTCTCTGGAGAAACGAGCAGGTCCCTTGCACATTCTTAAATTGGGTTGTAATATATACAACTTTTTCTGACAATTTAAAAATAAATTTAAAAAAGAAGTACATTATCCTTTTGCTATACTCATGGTCATTATTATAGGAATATTTATACTATCTGGAAATACAGACAGGAAATATCATGTGATATTAATCTGTTGTATGTAATCAGTGTTCTGATAATTGCTAGCAAAGTGTCATGAAATATAAAAAACAAATGAAGTAAATTATAATAAAAATCAAATTTATGAAAAACAAAGAATGAAAAACGGTCACAGATTCAAGAAGACTAAGGAAATATGGCAAATCAGTACAACACGGGAATCTGGGTTAGACTCTGGAACAAGTAAAGAACATTAGGGGAAAAGCTGGTTGGACCTGAATTGTCTATAATGCTAATTTCCTGATTTTGGTGATTGAATTATGATTATGTTGTTAACGTTAGGAATGCAAACACTTTGTACTATTTTTGTAACTTTTCTGTAAGTCTAAGATTATTTAAAAATGAAAAGTTAAAAAGAGGAAAGCAAGATACCTAATCTGGTTGCTTCCTTCACAGTGCCTGGCATATGACAGGAACTTAATATGTGCTTGTAGAATGGTTTTGCCACCTTATCCTTGATCGGTCAGTTTCGCCCACCTGGGATGCTGTTCTCTCATCCCCACATTTCCTGGTTCCCCCTTTATTATTTTTTGTGTGGCCACATATTATTTGATGCTGATGTGAACTGCTGTTCAGTGCCATGAGCAATCTGGAGAAGTAAGCACAGGAGAATAAACAAAGATAGACGTGGGGATTGAGAGGCCACTAGAACTTCCTTCAGGTGCGGCACAGGGGTTGTTGGGGGCTGAAAGAGCAGGTTCCCAGCTCTAGTATCTTACACACTCATGTGCTGCTCTTCACTCTCCAGATAGGGGGCAGCAGACAACTGAGAATGATGCTTAGGAAACTAGTGTGAATTGGGTGGCTGGTAGGCTCCAGGAATTGTCCATGGTTCTGAAATGTCTCCAGCACTCAACCTGGCCAAGCCACTGCTGTAGGTGATCTTGGACTCTGCATTGGCAGTAATTGAACATAACCCTTAGAGTACAAATTGCTGTCAAGAATGTACGTGTGTGCTTCTATGTGGAAAGCCAGGCTCCAAAAAACTGCATCACTGTGGAAGGTAGAGCTGGCTCACTCTACCTACAGGTCCAACCAGGGGCTTGGACCTGTAGTGACTTAGGCCCCAGTTAGTCAACAATTTTTTCTTACAACAGATTTTTTAAAGTGTACTTCAAAGTCTACCTACATCACACTTTCCTGGAGCTTGTAAAAATGCAATTTCTAATCATGTATTGATGGGTACTTAGGTTGTTTCCACATCTTTGCAATTGTGAATTGTGCTGCTATAAACATTCAAGTGCAAGTGTATTTTTTATAAAATGTCTTTTTTCCCTTGGGTAAATACCTAATAGTGGGATTGCTGAGTCAAATGGTAGGTCTACTTTTAGTTCTTTGAGGTATCTCCATACTACTTTCCACAGGGGTTGAACTAGGGTACAGTCTGACCAACCACATATAAATGTTCCTTTCTCTCCACATCCATGCCAGCATCTGTTGTTTTGGGGCTTTTTGGTAAAGGCCACTCTCACTGGAGTTAGGTGATAACTCACATGGTTTTGATTTGCATTTCCCTGATGATTAGAGATGTTGAGCATTTTTTCATATTTATTGGCCATTAGTCTATTTTCTTTTGAAAAGGTCTGTTCATGTCCTTTGCCCATTTTTAATGGGGTTACTTGATTGTTTTTGCTGATTTGCTTGAGTTCTTTGTAGATTCTGGTTATCAACCCTTTAGCAGATGTATAGCATGCAAATACCTTCTCCCATTCTGTAGGTTGTCTATTCACTCTATCAATGTTTCCTTGGCTGTGCAGAAGCCTTTTGATTTAATCAGGTCCCATTTATTTATTTTTATTGTTGCTGTGATTACCTTTGAGGTCTTCTTCATAAATTATTTGCCTAGGCTGATATCTATAAGAGTTTTTCCAACATTTTCTTCTAGATTTGTTATAGTTTCATGCCTTAGGTTTAAGTCTGTTATCCATTGTGAATTAATTTTTGTGAGTGGTGAGAGGTACAGATCCTGTTTCAGTCTTCTACATATGGCTATCCAATTTTCCCAGCACCATTTATTGCATAGGAAGTCTTTTCCCCATGGTATGTTTTTATCTGTTTTATCGAAGATCAGATGGTAATATGAGGATGGTTTTATATCTGAGTTCTCCTGATCCATTGTTCTGTGTTTCTGTTCTTGTGCCAGTATCATGCTGTTTTGGTTACTATAGTCTTGTAGTACATCTTGAAGTCCAGTAAAGTGATGCCTCTGAATTTGTTCTTTTTGTTTAAAGTTGCTTTGGCTATTTGGGGTCTTTTCTGGTTCCATATGAAGCATAGAATTATTTTTTCTAAATCTGCAAAAAAATGATGTTGGTATTTTAATGGGGATTGCACTGAATCTATAAATAACTTTGGGTAGTATAGACATTTTAACAATGTTGATTCTACCAACCCATGAGCACGATATGTTTTTCCATTTGTTTATATCCTCTGCGATTTCCTTCCTCAGTGTTTCATAGTTCTCCCTGTAGAGGTTTTTCCCCTCCTTGATTAAATATATTCCTAGGTATTTTATTTTCTTTGTTGCTATTGTGAAAGGTATTGAGTGTTTGATTTGGTTCTCGACTGTTGTTAGTATATAGGAATGCTACTGATTTGCGTACATTGATTTTGTAACCTGAGACTTTGTTGAATTTATTTATCAATTCCAGGTATATGTATACCATGGAGTACTACTCAGCCATAAAAAAATGGTGAACTAATACCTTTTGTAACAACCTGAATGGAACTGGAGACCATCCTCCTAAGTGAAGTATCACAAAAATGGACAAACACCACATGTACTCATTAATAAATTGGATCTACATGATCAACACTTGTGTGCACATATGGTAGTAAAATTCAACAGAAATCAAGCAGGTGGGAGGGTGTTGGGGGGATGGGTTGATTCACACCTAATAGGTACAATGCACACTATCCGGGTGATGGACACACTTATAACTTTGACTCCAACTGTACAGAAGTAATTCATGTAACCAAAACATTTGTACCCCTGCAATATTCTGAAATTAAAAAAAAAAACAATTTCTGACCCTTGCCTAAGCAAACCTATTAAATCAGAATGTGAAGGCAAAAGTTGGGGAGAAAGAGGAGAGGGCTGGATAAAAATATGTATTTTTTAAAAGCTTCTTTGGTGGCTCATCTTCACCCTAAATTTTAAAAATAATTTTATATCTAGTCCAAAGTGGAGTAGATAGCAATATTTTGGTGAGGGTATGGGGGGGGGGAATCACATGAACTATTCATATTTATTTGCATCTTGTTCTTTAAAGCTTTCCTTTTTCCAATTTGCATTATTATAAGATTTGCATATTTCACCACATGAATATACATTTGTTTCTTTGAGTACATGAATATAATTCATAAATATACATGTATTTATTCATGTGTTTATTATTTGATTCAACAAATATTTATTGAGTTCTCACTATACCCCAGGCATCGTTCGAGGCCTTCCAGCTACAGGGTTGAATAAGACAAAGTATTTGTCCTCACGGAGCTTATATTTTCTTCATGGAAGATGAGGGAGTGACAGGGATAGGTATATTGGTGATGCATGCCCCCCCCCAATTTTTTTTAACTTATAGAGTAACATTAAAAAGTTTAGAAACCATACATTTAGGCTTTTCTAATTATCACAAGTGAGCTCATCCTGTTCTATATGAAACCAGCATATGTCTTGGCAGTCAAACTGAGCACCCCTTTGTCCTTTCGAATGGTGCTGTCCCCAAGAACCTTACTGGTTCCAAGAGAGATGCTGCATTTCCACATTCTGGTTTCTGCTTCATCTTGCTGTTAGTCCTCAGGAACTCTCCTGTGGCTCCATTTTCTTTCCTTAGAAAAACAGACAGTGAGGAGTCCCTGCTGTTCTGCTGCTGTGACAATAAATGAGTGTGTGTTTTTCAGCGCCACCTCCTTCTATGGAAGGAGGCGAAAAAATGCAAAGTGATTTCCTCCCCAACACACATACTTTTTTTAAAATCAAAAACGCTATTTTACACTCATCTGGTGCCCTCTTCCTGACAAGCAGAATTTATTATTAGATTGGCAACTCCCTCAAATACTGAATAAAAGAATAAAGGAGAATTGCTTGTGCTGCATGGTGTATTGGAGGCCTCTCGGCATAATGTGTGAGCTCCAGCATGTCACCATATTTTACAGTAACTCTGATGTTTCCAGCCAGCGCATTTGAGTCAGGCAAACAGGACTCATATTTCAACTCAAACTCAATTTGCATAGTACAGATGATAACATCACATCTTTCAAAGCTGGCCATCCTCTTGAGATCCCTTGCATTCAGTTCAAATACTCCTGCTCCCCATGCAAAAAGATGTTGTTCAATTAGTGTAAACAGGTCCTAAAGCCCATCGGAATTGTTGACTATTGTGGGCTCAGTAGGCAGAGTGATGTCACACCCAAATCCTGACAAAGCAGATTGGTCATGTATTGTCACCTATTCACCACTTGGGCAGCAAACACATTTCCCAAGTAAGGAGAGTGCAGATGGTTCAACAATTTGGCTTGGAAATATTAATAGTATATCCTGCTGCTTAGAAATTATGTTGGGGCAGTGAGGCTGTGGCTCCAGGGTAAGAAGCAAAAAAAAGAGAGAGAGAGAGATTATTTATTTGCTATGAGCCAGATCACTAGAGGAAAATCAACCATTTGTTCATGAAACCACCATTTATTGAGCATCTACTATGTACCAAGCACTGGGCCTGAAGCAATGAGCAACAAAGATCCAGGTCCCTATCTCACGGTGTTTATAGCCTGTAGGATACACAGACATTTAAGCCAGTGATTCTAGCAGAAAATATGACAAGTGCTATAGGAGAAAATGCATGGTGCACTGAGGAGATAGCTATTAATCCTTGATTTGTTATTATTTTCTTATTTTAATTTCATTGATTTCTGCTTTTATTATTATTATTTTCTTCCTTTTGCTTGCTTTGTGTTTATTTTGCCCTTTTTTAAGTTTTTTTGTGGTTGGAATTGAGATTATTGATTTTTTCCTCATATCTAATGTAAGCATTTAATACTATTGATTTCCCTCTCAGTATGTTTTAGCTGCATCCTACATATATTGATATGTTGTGCTCTCATTTCCATTCAGTTCTGTGTATTTTTTTTTAATTTATGGTGAGACTTCCTCTTTGGCCCATGGATTATTTGGATGAATGTTATTTAATTTCTATATGTCTAGAAATTTTTCTGTTGTTCTTCTCCTACTGATTTCTGATTAGATACCATGACGGTAAGAGAATACACTTTGTGTGACTTAAATTCTTTTAAATTTTCTGAGATTTGCTTATGACCCAGGTATGTCATCTTGATGACTGCTCAATGGCCACTTCAAAAAATGTGTATCTTGCTGTTAGGTGAAGTGCTCTATGTATGTCAGTTAGATCCTGCTGGTTGAGTATGTTGTTCATATCTGCTATATCCTTACTTATTTTCAAGCTAGTAATTCTATTAGTTGCTAAGAAAGGGGTGATGGAGTCCGCAACTATAATTGTAAATTTACTTTGGGGCTTTGTTTTTGATGTGTACATATTTAGGATCATTATGCATTTGCGGTAGAGTAACACTTTTATTGTTATTTAATATTCTTGGTCTCTAGTAATTTATTCTCTGAAATCTACTTTCTCAGATATTAACATAGCCAATTCTTTAAACAATTAATGTTTGCATGGTATATCTCTTTCTATTCTTTTACTTTCAACCTACCTATGTTATTGAATTTGGAGTGAGTTTCAGTAAGTAAACAGCATATCGTTGGGTGTTTTTTTAGTTTGATCCACTTTGTCTATCTGTCTTCTGACTGGTGTATTAGATCATTTATATTTTAAAGTAATCATTGATATGTTACTGCTTAAGTCTGCCATTTTATTATTTATTTTCTATTTGTTTCCACTGTTTCTCTTTTCTTGTCTTCTTGAAAGCTACTTGACATGTTTTAGGATTCCATCTTGATTTATTTATAGTGGTTTTGAGTATATCTCTTTGTATAGCTTTCATAGTGGCCGCTCTGGGTATTATAATATACACATATGACTTATAACAGCCAGCTGGGATCATCATTGCACTACTGTGGAATGTTAAAGGCTCATTTCCATTTTGGACTCTTTACCTTCCTCACTTTTGAGTATCATTGTCTCAATATCAGAAGATATAATACCTTCTGTTTCAATCATCAAATATGATTTATAAAACTCAAAAAGGACAGTTTGTTACATATATATCTATTTCTCATCTTTTTTTGTTCTTTCTTCTTCCTTCCTGATACTCCAATATTTCTTCTTCTTTCTTTTCCTTTCTATTTGATGAACCGCCTTTAAATGTTAGTCTGCTAGCAACAAATTCTTTTCATTTTCTTTTAAAATTTTTCATTTTTTAAAATTTTAGAATTTTTTTTTATTTCCCCTTAATTCCTGGAAGTTGATTTCACTGGACATATAATTAACTATCCCCCCTGGCTTGTATGATTTCACATGAAAAATCCTCTCTCATTGGGATTGATATTCCACTACAGATAAAGTGTCATTTCTCTCAAGCTGTTTTCAAGACTTTTCTCTTTCTCTTTAGTTTTCAAATTTTTTTTTACTTTTATTTCAGGGTATTATGAGGGTACAAACATTTTGGTTACATTTTATGTCTTTGCCTCACCCAAGCGAGGGTTAGAAGCATGCCCTTCCCCTCTACAATGCTCACTGCATCCATTAGTTGTGAGTTTACCACCCCCCCAACTCCCTAATCCCTGGAGAATATTACTACCGTGTGAGCACCATAGTGTTAATCAGTTTTAATTAAGGCATATTTTGGTGTGGATTTCTTAGGGTGATCTCAGATTCTTGAATTTGTAGTTTTGTGTCTTTCAACAAATTTACAAAGTTTTCAGCCATTATTTCTTCAAATACTCTTTTAGCCCCATTCTCTTTTGTCTTTGATTCTACAACTCTGATAATATGAATGTTGGACCTTTGCTATTTGTCCTTCAGATGTATTCTGGTTTTTTCAGTTCATTTTTTTTCTCTGCTGTTCAGAGTGAGTGAATTCTATTTTTCTGTATTTAAGTTTATCTGCTGTTCAGAGTGAGTGAATTCTATTTTTCTGTATTTAAGTTTATTGATTTTGTATCCTGTCATCTCCACTTTATTATTGAACTCATTGTGAGTTTTTCAAAATTTCTGTTATTGAATTTTTCAGTTCTATAATTTCCATTTGGTTCTCTTTTTTATAACCTTTTTTACTAAGATTTTCTATTTTTAAAATTTCCCTATATATAATTTATAATTAGTTCTTGAAGTATTTTTGTGACAGCTGCTTTAAAATCTTTGTCAGACAAGTTCAATATCTGATTCATATCAGTGTTGACATCCATCAATTGTCTCTTCTCATTCTAGCTGTGCTTTTCTTGGTTCTTAGTATGATGGGTGATTTTTAAAATTGTATTCATTACATTTTGTCTATTATGTTGGGAGACTCTGGGTTCCATTTCCATCTTTTATTTTAGCAGTCACTCACTTTGTTTTGGTTTAGCATATGTGGCTTGGCCTACTTTTGTGGACTACAGCTTCAAAGGAGGTTTAGTATTCAGAGCCTTTGCAGTGTTATGTTGTGTCTGCTTGGTTTATCTGGTACTACTGGGGTTCCCAGTGTTCCCTGCTGGTGGTGTCTGAGGGAGGAGAGGGGCTTCTCTGTTGGGGAGGAGTGTGGTGGGACCTTTCTATTGGTACCCCCAGTCATCCTGGTACCTCTGGGTGGGGGTGGAGTCTCAAGTCCCTGGGGACAAGAGGCTTTCTGAACCAAGCACTTGCTATTGCTGAGCCTCCCCTGCCAGTTCTGCCTGCTTGCCTTGTTATCCCTGAGGAAAGAAGGGGAGTCTCTGATTCAGTGAGAAAGGAGAGTACTTCAGCTGTGATGGTGTTAGGTTTACCTGATGTTGTTAGAGGGTCTCCCATCCAATCTAGTGGAGGAATGAATCTACCTGAGATGCCTTCTGTTGCTAAGTAATGGGTCAAAAAACATTAGCTCTAGTTGGCCTTCTTCTGTTGGGTAGGGGGTGTAAGATGCCTAGTCACTGTTTTGTTCTTCTAGTTTTAGGGTCCCAAACCCACTTTCCTTCCTCTTGCTGCCTGTCAGGGTTCTCCTTTAGTTGTCTCTTGTGCCATTTTTAGGATTTATAATTGTGCTTAGTTGGGGGAGAGGTGAAGGTAGGGAAAAGTAGGCCTATGTTATTTTTTCTGGACCTGAAGTATTCATTTATTTATTTATATATATATTGATACATATGTATGTATGTATATATAAGTATATATATACACATACACACACATATACACACACAAACAATGGAATGCTATTCAGCTATTAAAAAAATGAAATCATGTCTTTTACAGCAACATGAATGAAACTGAAGGCCATTATCTTAACAGAAAGAACTCAGACACAGAAAGACAAATAACACATGTTCTCGCTTATAAGTGGGAGCTAAATAATGTGTACACATGGAAGCAGAGTGTGGAAGTCTCAGAGGGGTGGGAGATAAGAGGAGGTGGGTGATGGGAGGTTGCCTGGTGGGTACAATGTGCATTGCTTCAGTGATGTGTGCACTGAAGGCCCTGACTTCACCACTGTTCAGCGTAGCAAAATTGCACTTGTACTCCATGAATATAAACAAATAAAAAATAAATGGAATGTGTGTGTGTGTGTGTGTGTGTATACAGTCTAATAGTCTATGTCTTCTTTTGTCCTACAATAGTAGAGTTGAATAGTCATGACCGAGATCCTCTTCCCCTTTTCCACTGAAAAGTACTGAGGTGAGTAGGCACAAATTATTTATTATCTGGTCCTTGATGCAAAAAGCTTGCCAACCCCTGGGCTAGATTATCCACTGACCAAGAGGTTATGGTTGAGAGGTTTCAAACAACTAGCTAAGCACCTTGACTACCTACTTAGGCAAGATCTGCTGATCAAGAAAAGGACCTGATTAACAACCAAATACTTCTTGAAGTGCTTTCATGTTGGTTATCCCAGCTGATCCTCAAAATAGCTCTATGAAGTAGAACATTAATAGATTAATAGCACCCACTTCATATAAATCTGAAAAATGAGAACCTGGGAACCTTAATGATGTCTCCCTTAAATTACGCCACATGTAGTTGTCAAGCCAGAACTGTATCTCTGACCTCATGACACCTGGTTTAGTATATTGCACTGACTTTCAAGACAAAGCATAGTCCTTAACACCTAATGCCCCCAGAGAGCTTGTATTATATATGTTTTTTTGTTTTGTTCTTTTTTTAAGACGGAGTCTTGCTCTGTTGCCCAGGCTACAGTGCCGTGGCATCAGCCTAGCTCACAACAACTTCAAACTCTTGGGCTCAAGTGATCCTCTGGCCTCAGCACCCACCAAGTAGCTGGGACTACAAGTACATACCACCATGCCCGGCTAATTTTTTTCTATTTTTTTTTAGAAGAGATGATGTCTTGCTCTTGCTCAGGTTGGTCTCCAACTCCTGAGCTCAAGCGATCCTCCTGGCTCAGCTTCCCAGAGTGCTAGGATTACAAGCATGAGCCACCACACCTGGCCATATGCGTATTAATAGATGTAGGACAGGATCCATACAAAACAAGAAGCCATAAAAATACTATGTGTGTGACATTAGCTCTATTCCAAGATTCTAATCTTGCCTCAATGAAAAGGAAAGAGTTAACATAATACTTTTATTTTCTGTGTCGCACACTGCACTTTGCATACATTTATTCTCTACAATTTTCAACTTTTACAAATGTGAGAAATGAGTCACTGAGATACTTCCCCAAGTCAACCAACAACTAACGCTTTCAGATTCATTATGTTTTACAAAGCATTTTCACAGTCGTTATTTCATTGAATTCTCCAATAATGCTGCAAGGTAGATGTCGGTTCTCCATTTTACAGAAGAGGAAGCTGAAATTTTGTGAAATTAACTATTATATGTTACTTAAAGTTGCCCTGTACATGGCATAGTAAGAATTTGCATCCAGGTCAGTGTGACATTCGTTGTGAAATGAAACTAGCTCACATAGCATGTTAGACAAAATGGAATGGAGCCAAGAGACTTCTAGTATGAGACCATTTCATACCCCTGATGGGGAACCTGAGAATTTGGGGAAAAGGGAAAGAACATGTCTTAAAGCTGAAATCTCTGTGGCTACAACTTTACGTCTCTCCCTTTCCATGAGCTTTTATTTTTTATTTTTTGAATGTGAAATAGACTTTTTATTATTTTATAGAAATAGAAAAGCAAATAGTCTTGTAATTTCTTTCTTATTGTTCCAAATTTCAACTGATGATATTGTTAACATTTTTTGAAATTAAATTTATAGAATTAAAAAAATACCTGAATATAACAATGTTTGCTTCATTCATTTGAAAATTTGACGGACCATATGCTGCTATCTAACCTATCACAGATATTTCTGATTTTTTTATTTATGTATTTTGGAGGTGCTCCCACATTTTTCTCACTTAATGAAAAATTGTTCAACATGTTACACAATGAAGAATATCGATAATCCTGAAAATCGGAGTTCTCCAAGATGAGGTATAAATTTATTCTGCTTTTCTATGTTGCATCTTGGCTAAAAGAATTACATATATATGAAAGGGTAACTTTTATCTTACTACCCAAAGTTTTCATAAAGCCAATGGATAGACTGGAGGTAGGGGCGCCAGTCAACAGGTTGTAACATTTTCCAGCGATAGGCAATGGTCACCTAAACTAAGCACATGTCAAAATAAAGATCTGTACATGGATTTTCAACTTAAGGAGAAAGATAAGTACCTCAAGATTAATTTTCTCCATGATATAGAGCACAAGTTAAAGACAAAGAGGGGTGTAGATGAGACAGGCTGAACAATAGATGCATCAGAAAATGGAGAGATAATTGAGAAGCGTGGACGGTCCCAATCTGTGCCATATAATGGGGTTTTTCACATGGGATTTTCAAACACCTTTGCCCCTGAATACCGATACTAAGATGTACTTTTGCTTTTGTTTGTTTGTTTGTGCTTTGTTTCAAGCACATGTCAATTTGAAGACCTACCCCATGTCAGGCATGTAGATGTTCATGTATATTTTATCACTTAATATAGTGAAAAACTCAACGTTTTCAGTTTTTTTAATGTAAGTACACCAGAGACTTGTCCAAATCTGTATACTTACCAAATACCAGAGGAGGAACTTATATAAAATTTTCTGAATGTAAATCCATGAGCTTTTAGATTGGCTTGCAATTTCATTGACACCTTCTGTGGAATGAAAACGGTAAAAACAACAAAAAGATACTGGTCTTATGAAGGAAAAGAGATTCGTAGCCTTCTATTTGCTTCTCGTCCCCTGTTTTTTCTGATAAAGAAGTTTTGGAGAGTGGGGTCATTTTGCTCAAGGCAAAAAAGGAGGCCTTCTCATACTTTCCCAGATGGCCAAGGTCACCTGGTTTCCAGTTCAGGAGATGTGAGTAATTGTTTATCTAGAGATTACCAACCCATGCTCTAACTAATCCCCTGCCCCAGGGGCCCAGGGAATGAATGTTACGTTTATTTATAGATGGGGTATGTGAAGGCAGAGAGCACATGATTCCTCTGACATGCACAAGCAGTTTTCCCACCTGCTCCCACGTGCAAGATAGGCGAGGAGGAACAGGCCCTTTCCAATTCTGAATTAGGAGAAAAATCAGGCAACCTGGGGATAGTTTTCTAACGGTCAGTAATAGGTATGCATATACACTTATGAGTATGCCTGTACCATGTGTATGCATGCACATGTGTGCATTTGTGTGTGTACGAATTTGAAAGTGCATGTGTTTTGAATACTTGTGAATGTGCAAGAAATGGAGGCATTTAAGTATGTAGAAAGGTTACACACATTTGTGTAGGGAATAAGCATGCCACGTGCTATGATTTCGAGTGTGTGTTTGCTCTTGTGTGGACTGTAACTTGTATAGATATACTTACTAACTTAACATGTACCATGAGCCTGAGCGATGTAGTTTACCTGCATGAGGTGTGGTCATGCTTACGTCAATCTGTGTGTAGGGATTGTCCTCTTAAGTTTAGGTGATTAGTTCTTTAAGAAGAGAGGAAAATTCCACTCTTGACTTTTCTCTTCCTTTGAAATGTAAGTCTAGAGGGAGATCAGTCTTGCATCCGTTGCACACTGTGAAATGGATTTGTATCTGTTCTGAAGAAGGGTTTGTATCCCTGAGCCATCATCTTGCGACCAGACTCTCCGTGCAAGAGAGGAGCAGAGCCAGGAGTCAAACTAGAGCTCGTGGACCTGTTCCACTTTGTGTTAGATGACCCTGGGTAGAGCTACGAGGGGTGAGGCAAGGGGAGGCTCACCCTATAGAGATGGTCAGGGAGGGGGAGGGGAGTCTTATCACATATAATCTCTTTTTGTGGCACCATTGTCAAAAACCAGTTAGCCATAGATACGCAGGTTTATTTCTGGACTCTCGATTCCATTCCATTGGCCTATATACCTCCCACAGCGTTTTGAACATACTAGCTCTGCATAGATGCAAATGGTTGCAGGAACACAACCAGAGAATCTTGTTAACCCTGAAAGGGCCTTCAGGGCCCAAGTCCCTCCTCCCTCCCACCCCCACACAGGATCCCACCACAGTTTCTTCCCAAAAGTTCCTCTGGCCTTGGATCAAATACCTCCTGGGATGAGGCTGCATAACTCCACTGTTATACAACACACATGTTCCCTGAAAGTTATTTCTTCCTTGGAGACCAGTTCTACGTAACTTGTACCTCTTTGTCTATTGGGCTCATGATGAGTAAGTCACTTTCTTTTGCTTAAGGGTGGTGTGGCATAATGAATAAAACACCAGCTTAGTCCTGAGTTCAAATCCAGCCTTGTCACTAAGGAGTCACAAAATCTCAGGTAAGGGCCAGTTTCCTTAGGTGAAAATTAAAAGTGGGGCTAAGGCTCCATGCCTCACAGGGGTTGTTGGACAGATTCAATGCGATAAAAACTTTAAAGCACAATGCCTTTCCTGGATCAACCTAAGCTCTCAACTGATTTTTTTCTTCTTCTTCTACATGACAGGGCTTCAGACACTCAAAGGCTATGATTATACCCCCAAAATCTGTTTCTCTTCAGTCTAGGAAGCCACGGTTTCCTCACTGGTTCTGCACTTCACGTTATTTACAGAACTTTATTCTGTTTTCCCTCTAGATGGGCTTCAGTGTGTTGACACCATTTGAAAAGTGTGGTTCAGGGGTCTGAACACAGGGCTGCAGCTGTGCTCTGAGGATCACAGAGGGGCAGGAGGCTCACCTCTTTCCTAACAAACAATGTAGCTCTATGAATATGGTGCCAGACTGCCGCAGCTCCCCACGGCCAGGTCCTGCTGTCACCGCACTGACTCGTGGCATGATTCTGTCATTAAGGCATTAAGGAAGCTCATGGTCTCTCCCAGTTCTCCCCCACCAGTATTTGAGCAGGTAATTTTTGAGCGTGAGGGAATTAGACCACACCTAGTCACAGAAATAAAACCCGTTCTCCTTACCGAGGTCCTATGCAATCTGGTCCCCGCTTACTTCTCACCTCCTGTCATTGTCCTTGGTTCTTCCACTTGAGTCCCTCCGATTTCTAATTCCTGCAACTCACCAAGGCCACTCACAGCTCAGGAACCGGCACGAGGCACTGCCTTGGCCAGGAAAGCTCTTTCCACTCCCGAGATTTCTCTCATCTGCCTCTTCCTCATGATGCAGGTCCTTCCCAGACCCCAAATCACAAACCTCTAAAGAGCCCCTCCCCACCCACCACATGAGATTGAACGGTGAAATATTAACAATTTTATATGGCTCAACCTAATAATTACACCTGCCTTCCAGGGTCATTGTGAAGATACAGAGAGAATATGCCCCAAAAGTGCATAGCATCATAGCCGGCACCTGTTGCACACTCAGTGATGCTCACAATTATCTCTGCTATTATTTCTGCTGTTATTACTATTATCGCGTGCCCACCACAGCCCCACACTCTGCTGGGTGTTCTACCGGGGTCATCTCAAGTGATACTTGTGAGGATGGACCTTCTCTTTCCTGCTGCTGTTTCCTTCCATGTGGAGGGATATAAATTGGTGTAACACTCTTGGCCTTTCACCCTCATCTTTGCCTCTATGGAAGTTCGGTTTTCTTCTTTGACTGGTGAGTTGGGAAGGAGGAACTATGTATGAATCGCTCAGTCTTTTCTCTCCCTCTCCTGCTGGAAAGGAGACGACCTAATTAACAGAGCATGTTCCATGCACCCACCATCCCCTATCTTATTTCATTTTCCTCTAAAATGCTCATTACGTAACATTTTACATATTAATTTATTTAAAAGTTTTTTGGTGGGACTTCACATCAGTGTATATTCTTCATTTTTTTATTCATGATGTTATTCTATATCCCCAGAGCTTAGAACAGAGCCTGGAAAATAGTAGGAATTTTATAAATACTTGTTCATTACGTGTGGCTCACATTATTTGTTATTTGCTTCAGTTTAAGTGCAGAAACAAGCAGCAATGAAACTAAGCATTCTAAAGTCAGAGATTAACAATCTTGCTCACTTACTCAGTGGCCATCCCGCACCGAATGCCTTTCAATTCAGCAATCCCACTACTGGGTATCTACCCAAAGGAAAGTAAGTCATTTCATCAAAAAGAAAATGTGGCGTGTGTGTGTGTCTATATATACACACACCCATATACACACACACACACATACATACTATGGAGTACTACTCAGCCATAAAAAAGAATGAAATAATGTCTTTTGCAGCAACTTGGATGGAACTGGAGACCATTATCCTAAGTGAAGTTCTTAGAAATGGAAAAACAAACATCATGTGTACCTTCCAATAATTGGGAGCTAAATGATGAGCACACAGGGGCACAGAGAGATGCAAATGACTTTGGAAACCAAGAAGGAGGGTGAGTATGAGGGCGTGAGGGACAAAGCCTTCTCTTTTGGGTACAGTGTACACTATCCTGGTGATGGGCTAAAAGCACTAAAAGCCCCGACTTAAGCATTATATAAGGTATTCATGTAACAAAAATATTTGTACCCCCTTAATATATTGGGGGGAAAAAAAAGAAATAGTAAACAACTCTTAAGTGAAGTTGTACTTGTTGCATTTCCTGGTTTTATATTTTTTAAAATATATCATTTCTTTAAAAAATGTGAATAATAATGATTTTTACTTTTCTTGAATTGATTGGTATGCACATCAGTTTGCTTGTACCTGGTGCATGACATCTTCAGCGAAGGTAGATTTTCCAGGTTTCCGTGATGGGCAGGGAGCCCTGGAGACCCAGAGCCTGGGGCAGCAGGTCCAGCAGCCCTGATGCAGTCCAAGCCCTGTCCATGTTGCCACATGCATCAAATAATTATGTGGAAAAGTGGCTCTGGCTGGAATTACTGATGCAGGGTAATGTTTCTAGGTGAGCTCTCTCTTTCCCTTTCAATTTCTGATTAGAGAAGTCTCATTTATTTGAGACTATGGGATAGAAGCGAGGATTTTTATAGTTCAGGGAACAAATTTTATCATTCATTTTGCATCTTGCCTCTGACTTGTAGAATCCAACTTTCCCAAAATAGCAAGAACTATGCCTTGTGTTTAAACTTTTCATATTTCTGAACTACCAGCTTATCTCAATGAATCATTAACATTTTCCATTGAGGCAGATATTATTATTATTACCCTGAGTGTGCAGATGTGGGGACTGGGGCTCAGAAATCAACTTGCGCAAGGTCACCCAGTTCAACGTGGCAGAGAGGACTTCTTGCAAATACAGGTTTCCTGTTGCCAAACCATGAGCTCTTTCCCGGATCCCCCCTCAATTTTTCCCCTATGCACCTACTTCTTTTGGCAGTTCCTTGTACGTTCCCCCTTCTCCCCCAGCAGAAGCTCCTGAGTAAAGAGCTTCTCTCCGCTGCAGCTTCTAACTTGACTGTTAGGAATAAACGCTTGGCTTTCTTGGATACTGTGAGCGCTCCCACCCCTGGAGCTGGAGGAGCCATTTTGCTGGCTTAACTAGATGCTATCATCATAACACACACTTGCTAATTCGCCTCCGGAGTCCCCTAACAGCCGGTTTAGTGGAACACAGGGGCTGCCTTCCTTTTATCTTTTTAATTTTTATAAAGCAAAATGCATAAACAAAAGGAGAGAACCAAACTTAGATCTGCTTTTGAAATGCCTCCCAGTCTGCTCTGGTTTGTTCTTGTTCCGGGCAATTCTCAGCTAAGGCAGAGTCTCAGTGTCCTCCTTGAGATAGCCAATTAAAATAATAACTTGAAATCTCAGAGATGCAGGGTTGGAGCTGGGCACCATGAGGCTGAGACCATGGCACATTTATCCTCCTGCCTCCACCATCCTGCTCCCCAGATGACAACACCTGCGCTTGATTTTGTGGCCCTCACATCCCCCCGGGCCACACTTTCCTGTCATGCCAGGACGCTGCCTGTGGTTTCAGTCCCCCTGGTTCCCCTACCTTCTCCTCCCCTCACTTCCTGCTGTTTCCTTCTGTTTCTTTCCTTCTCTTCTCCTATGACAGTTTGCAAAAATGACCACAGTTCCTCACTCCTCCCTGTACTCTCCAGCCTTCTCCATTGAAGGGTAGAATCTATTTCCCTCCCCTTGAATCTGTGATGTTCTCTGACTTTCTCTGATGATGGAACATGGTAGAAGTGACCTTGTACCGGTTCTGAGCTCAGGCATGAAGAAGCTTGCGTGTTTCTGTTCATTGTCTTGGAACCATGTTGAGCCACTATGTCAACAACGCCAGGCCATCCAGCTGGACGAGGAGGAATACATGGCTCCATCACCCCTGGCACCCTAGTTGAGCCAGTCAGCTCCTAAAAGCGGAGCTACTAATTGCCTGGGAGTTGACTACAGATTCGGGAGTGTGCTGAGCCAAGACTGGGGAAACCATCCAACTGGGCCAAGACCAGTTGTCAACCTGCAGAGCTGTAAGCCGGCTAAATGGTGTTATCTTAAGCTGTTAAGTTTAAATGTTGTTTCTTATGCAGCAATAACTAAGTTATATACCTCCCTCTCCTACTTTTCCAAATCCTCCTCTAGAGCCATTTGTTATTGACACAAATTCTACTGGCTTTCTAGCTCCGGTGATACCCCAGAAGCCACAACTATGGCAGCCAGGAGAGCTGCTTCTCCACCTATTCTTTCTTCAGCCACATGGTCCAAAGGGAGAGATGCCATCCTCTTACCGACTCCATCCCCATCCCAGGCCAGGGATGAGCATATGGCGCAATCTGGATGAAATCGAAGTGCTTTACTCCAAAACAACAATGATTAGTCCAGTGAGGCAATCAGAGTCCTTCCCGGGACTTTTCAACTGGAGAACTGAAGGGGAGTAAGAGAAGTTTCTCTCCAAACCAGAAAGGAAACGGCAAAGGCATCCGCGTGAACTACCGTTGCCCAACTCCCCTGGCAAAAGGGGAACCTGCTCTAGGGGAATAGAGCTGAGAGGTAGAAAGGCTGGTTCAGGAGAGTTGACTCTGTGGCTGAGCTTGGAGTCCCTGCTGTCACCATCCCTGACCTTGCTGTGGATTAAGTGCGTGAACCAACAACATCTTCTATTTGTCTGAGCTAATTTGAGTCAGGGGTTACACCCAGAGCCCCGAGTAAAACCTTGCTCCGTGATAAACAATCTTCCCCAAGCCTTGAGACCTGCGGAAAGGTCTTGCCTGTTGCGTTTCCTCTGGTCTCAGCCCAGTCTAGCCTAATTTGAATGAAGCTGGCAGCACTTACCATCACATACATTTCTCTCACATCTCTTTTCCTATTATTCACTCAAAACATACTGGCTGTGGTGGGCAGAAGCCGGGCTGTGCGTTTGAGTCATGGAGACAAACCACACAGGCCCTGACCTCGGAAAGGCCGTGGTTGAGTAGGGCCAGACGTGAGTAGTGGCCAGTTCTCTCTGGCACTGTATGCAAGTACTATGACAGAGGGTTACTTTAGGTGCTGTGACGATGCAGAAAGGTCACGGGATCCAGACGCAAGGTGGGAGAAAGGGGCCGCTTGGGGGGGGTCTCCTCATGGAGTTGCTGTGTGTGCTGAGTGTGGCAGCTGATACTAACTGCCCAGGCGAAGGCAGAGGGCAGAGGGAAGGGGACTGTCTCCTGAAGAGGGGACGTTATGTGGAGACATGTGAAGACAGTCTGGGGAACTGCAGCGGGTCAAGGTGACAGATCAGAAGGTCAAGGATAAAGAGGGAGAACGCTAGAAAGGTTTACAGGGGCCAGGACATCAGTGGACTTTCGACTGTGGTGCTTTCAAGGTTGGGCTCTTTTTTGGCAGGGGAGGCTGAGAGCAGCGAGGAGTTGTGGAAAGATTCCAACTGTGGAATCAGTCGATCAGATACATACTTTAGGAAGATGGGTTTAGCATCGGCACAAAGAACAGATCAGAGCAGGGAGAGTCCGGGCAGGAAGATGGTTAGTAATCCAGGAGAGGGATAATGAAGATCTGAGCAATTCAAGGCAGTAAGCTCGGCCTTTGGGGATGCAGAGGCAAGGCAGATTAGAGAGATGTTAAAAGAGGCAGAAACAACAGGAATTGGAGATTGTCGGGATGTGGGAGGGGAGGGGAGGAAAATCTCTCCCACAGTTGCTTTTGTCAGCCCTGAACTGAAGCGTGAAATGGGCAGTGTTGAGGCTTTTGGCTCCAAATGCATGAAACTCCTTGATAAAAGAAATCTTTGAACAAGAAGGCGAGAGAGTCTTGGTCCCTCAAGTCCTGGGTGACTTAGAAGTTATGAACACCAACGTTCATCTCCCCATCCCCAAGACTGCCCAAAGCTTAGCCTCTTGCCCTGGGTGCTCAACAAATCAACGAGTTTCTTGGGGGGGAGAAGCAGCCAAGGCCATCGGGCTCCACCTTTTGCATTTCCCTTCTCTCCAAGACCTGGGCACCTCCTGCCTTGGCTGGCTTACTTTCTCGCCAATACCCTCAAACAGCTGCTTTTGTAGTTGTTACTGTTGTTGTAGACTCAGCGCTTATAGTTGTTCTTGGCAGGAGGGTTGATCTGATACAAGCTACTCCAGCTTGGATAAAATTGGGGACTCCAACATCAATTGCATTTAATGCAACAACATATTAAATGTCTACTTTAGTGCTTTCAACATTTCTGTGGGAGATGAGACTGAAAATATTAAATGAGCACCTAATGCTGCCAGGCAGTTTGATAGGTGCTTTATATAAAATATAAGTGGTATTCTTTAGTAGTTGAGTGCAATGGCTCTCAAGAGAGACTGCCTGGGTTTAAACTGAGAATCTAATACTGAAACTTGGGCAACGTATTTAACTGTTATCTGCCTTGGGGTCTCCATTTATAAAATTAAGGTGAAATATACCTGTCTTCTGGGACTACTGTGAGAAACAGATGGCATAATACTGTGAGCTCACGGCGCAATGCCATGCTCATATTAAATACCTAATAAATGATGGTGCGTGTTATTATTACCTCATTTACATGATACCAGAACACGGAGAAATAGTTATCACCGACCCTACTTTGCAAATGGTGAGACTGAGGCTAGGAGAAGAAAATGTGAGGGTACGTGAGCATATGTGTGAGTGTGAGTGTGAGTGTGTGAGTGTGTGTGTGTGAGTGTGAGTGTGTGAGTGTGTGTGTGTGAGTGTGTGTGTGAGTGTGAGGTGAGTGAATGATGTGACCAGAAAAATGATCACTTTAGTGCCAGACTAAGTTCATCAAGGTAAAGGAAGAGAGGCTAGGGAGCGATTCCAGTTAGGCTGTCACTGCAATGACATGGAGAAAGGGAGTGAGGGCCTGAGATAGGTCCATGGTACCAGAGATAGGAAAGAACGAATAAGAGAAGAGATGTCATGGAGGGAGAAACAAGCGAATTTAGTGACACCTTGACGGTTGGATTTAAGAGTCCAAGGTGACCCTAAGAAAAAATTCACACCTAGACAAGGGAAAGGAGAAGGGTGTTGATGACTTCCAAATTTCTCTTTGTGGAGGCAGAAGTAATAAAGAGAGGAGGAAATGGGAGACAGGACAGACACACTTTGATGAGGAACAGGTGCCCATCAAAGGTGCAGCATGGACACAGAGGTGAAGGGAGCAGACCCAGGCGACGCAGCACGGTGGGAAGCCTCCAACATCTGTAGGGGCAGGAGGATAGGAGTTCTGTGAGAGACATGCCGACCAGGGAAAAATCAAGGGGTCATCCATAAATTCATTCAATTTTGCAACTTTCTCTAGTTCAACCCAAGGCACTAGAGTAGTCCCAAAGGCAAATCACATTTTGAGAAAGAGAAGGGAGAAAGTTACCGCCTGAATCTACTCATCCATCCACCCATCTCCCCATTCATTACTCACTCAAGTCCCATTACATGCCAAGTGTTAGACAACGGGGATAAAAAGAAAGTCTCAGACCTCTGGAAACTCTCATCCTAACAGGAATGCAATTATATAATTTAAGATTTAACTATAATCTATAATTCTACAGTATAAATAAGTATCACAGCTTCACATGTAGATACGTTCTGGTAGAGCTTAAAGGAATTTACCAGGGATTTTTAACCTTAACTCACAATGTCTTGCTGGGTAACCTTGAGCGAATCCCTCCCACCTCTATGTTGAAAGGTCATAGGAAAGTCTCTTCTTGCTGAGCCTCAGCATCTGCACGTGTAAACGGAGAGGTGTGGGCTAGATGACCTTGGAGTCTCTTCCAACCATTTGACTCCAGGAATTGTTCTGTGGAAGACCCTCCAGTCACACAACCTGGGTCTGACCAGTGATGCCATTTCCCCCCACCCTCCTCTCCCTACCCAGAGCATCACTGAAAGGACCACGAGGGGAACAGGGTGATGAATGAATCTCAGATTGCGACTGATATGTGAGCACAGACACATCCTGAAGTAGATCCTGGGTGGAAGCTTTCTGGCAGCCCAAATGGCTTGAGCTTTGTGATTTATTGGAGGGCAGGGGCTGCTGCTCGGCTTCCTGACTCAACTTCTGTAGCTCAGTAAATCTCCTGGCTCTTTTGTTAAATGGAAGAAATGAAGCAGAGGAGAGAGATTTTATCAGAGAAGAGGTGAGGGGCAGTAGTTGCCTCTGTCTTCCTCTCTTGGATCTCGATTTGTTCTTATTCTTTCTTTATTTTTTTAGCACCCTGCATTAGCCTCAAATGTTTTATGGATGTGGCCACAGTGTACAGTCTGATGGGGTTTCCTTTTCACCGTGTTGGTTGTTTCCGTTGCTGGGCAGAAGCTTTTTGGTTTGATGTAGCCCCACTTGTCTATTTTTGCTTTTATTGCCTGTGATTTTTGTGTCATATCCAAAACGCCATTGCCAAGGCTAATGTCATATAAGCTTCTCCCCCATTTTCTTCCAGGAGTTTTATAGTTTCAGGTCTTACACTTGAATCTTTAATCCCTTTTGAGCTGATTTTTGTGCATGATGTAAGATAAGAGTCTCTCCTTCAGGAGATTCTAATGCACAGCAAGGTTTGGCAGACGCTGGGTTGGAGCTAAGCAGGGGAGCTCAGAGCGTGGAGCCCGAGCCCACTGTGTGCCATGATGACTTTCACAGAGAAATCCTCATGCTCTGGCCACACAAGGCCCCCTTCCCCTCAGCTGGTGTCTCAGCAATGGGATCCGCTATTCCCATGGGAGCCGGCCTGGGAGGGGTTCTCTGGACTAAGAGAAGAAGCCTGGAGAGCATTAGGAGGAGGGAATATCCAGGCTCAGCCAAAAGACCAGGGAAACAACAGGGCAGCAGTTTGAACCCCCAGAGATGGAGAGGTGAGGTGGGTGGGCTCCGACTTGATGAAAAATACAGCTCTCCTGAGGGAGGAAAATGACCTTGAACTTTGGAGAAAAGATTGAAATAAATGAACTTTAGAAAAGTCAGATAGAACAGCTTGAGTTTGCACACGCAGAAATGAGCTTTCCCTGTCCCTAAGCAAATTTAAGCAACTGGCTTTTTTTTTTTTTTAATGTGACTCACAATTGAAGATAATATGAAAAAAAGAAATGTTAGTTAAAATGAAATAAAAGTCATAGAGAAGGAGAGGCTGGAATCTTCTTGGTTATTTATTTTGTACAAATACGGCCTTAGGAGGAGTTTCATGGTTGATGGATAGATCAGCGGAAAGTGAATATGCTATTCTCTCATATTCAGGGAGAAGAAGGAAGGCAGCTGATTTCTACCTCTGCAGAAAAAGGTAGATGCCCTTAGGACAGGTTTTGGAGTGAAACAGAATCTCGGCTCCAATATTTACCTGTTGTGTATTTTCAGGCACATTTCTTAACCTTTCTGAGCCTCAGTTTCCCTTTGTGGTATGTAGCAGACATCCCAGATTTGGCCTGGAAACTGTCTAGAATGGGCAGCTATAAAGGCCAGGTAGGGTAGACACCCAAGGATGCAAAAGTCAACTTGCTTACAGCATTTGGTGGAAGAAACACAATTAGTGCCTGAGCAATGAAGAGGAAGTTTGAGAGAAGAAAATGATGCCTGTCTCAGGGTTTGTTCTTTTAATACAGACAGCAGACCCTGCATCCAGCTCCTAGAAAAAGAAACAATGCAAACAGAAGCTGAAATGGCAGTTTCCACTGTTGCCGTTAGAAAGTTCCTTGAAACATTGGTGCTCAGGTAGCCCTCTTTGGGGGCTCGGAAGACCAAGTGAGATGCCAGGCTGGGGAGAGGGAACCTTTCTATATGGGACACCTTCATGGCTTTGGCCTTTTGTGAGCTCCTAGGACAGGGGTGCCATCCTGGAACTTGGAGGGTTGTGGTGTGTCAACCACGCAGTAGAGGCTGTAGCAGCCCCCAGAAGAAGGGTGTTTGGCAGGGAGCATCAGAGGCAGGAGCGAGGTACCTTCACGCAGCTCCACAGGTATTCACGATTCTGCCTGGGAGAGATTCCTGGGAGATCAAAGCAGAAGAGGTTGGTGGGTCTCTTGAGATACCGAAACTGCTCACAGGTACCCATGAGACATCACTGAAGGAAACTGACTCTTTTTGGCTTCAGGCAGGGGGTGGATAACAGCCTATATAACAAAGGCGATTACTATTGTCATAATCCAGTTGTGCCTAAAAACATGGAGCAGTCTGAGAATCACGGGGGACACAGAAACTGGGGATAATACCCTTTAACTCAAAGTAGGGTTTCTCTTCCTTGGCACTACTGGCATTTGGGGCCAGAGAATTCTTCGCTGTGGGGGAGTTGTCCTGTGCATTCTAGGGTGTTTAGCGGCATCCCTGGTCTCTACCCAGCAGACGCAAGTTGCATTCCCCCAGTTGTGACAACCAAAAATATATCCAGATTTTCCAAATGCCTCCTGGGGGACAAAATTAACCCCACTAAAAAACACTGGCTTTAAGGGTTATTATGAGAATTTAAGATGTAGTGTACTAAATGCCCAGCCCAGTGCCCTGATCAACAAATACTATTAAACAGTTTTCTTCTCCATTCCTGTCCCTGGCTGTTCGGGTCTGTTTCGTAGGAAGGTTCATGTATTCTCCCAGCGGAGTACAAAGATTGGAACTAAGGATGCTGCCATTCTAAGATGCTGCAGCCTTTGTTGTGCGACCTGGGGCAACCTCTCTGGTACCCACAGCTTTCCTAACAGCAAAACAAGAGGCTTGGACTTGGCGATTTTTAAGTGCCATTTCGGGGCTGACATGTCACGGTTCTTAGAGGACTTGAGCCAGGGTTCAGAGAAGGAAGGCTGCCGAGAGTACCTCACGAGGAAAACTCAAAAGATCTGGCTTTTTGAGATGCAGCAAAACGCCAGCTGAGAGGGATGTGCTGATCACTGCCAAATACGTGAAGGCTGGATAGATAAAGGAGAGAGCACTCGTAGGCCTCAGCACAGTGATTAGTTAAGCATGGAATCAAGCCAGAAGCTAAAATCAAAGTGGAAATGGAGATGTTTGGCTGAGCGAGGGCCAAGGGAGAGCCTGCAGGAGTGAGATAGTGGTTCAGGCTGGATACCACTGCCAGGGTGTGGCAGGCAGAATCCCGAGAAGGCCACAAGATTCCCAACCCATGGTGGACACACTCCTCCCATCCTTGACAGAACACTAATCTAGGTATTATTGGGAAGAGACTCGGAAGATGTAATGAAGGTCCCAAATCAGTTGACCTTAGGATAGAGAGGGTATCTTGGTGGGCCTGACCTAATCACATGAGCCCTTTAAATCTGCATCTAGAGGTCAGAGATACAAAGTATAAGAGGAATTTGTTGGAGGCAGATGGAACAGTCCCTAAGGCATGAACTATGAAAGGCTTGTAGGGGCTGAGGGCAGCCCCTGGCTGACAGCCAACAGGGACACAGGAACCTCAGTCCCACAAGTGCAAAGAATCAGATTCCAAGCTATGAATGAGCTTGGAAGAAGGTTCTTACCCAGAGCCTCCAGGGCAGAACTCAGCTTGGCTGATACATGGATTTCAGCCTCTGCGACCCGCAGTGGAGAGCCCAGTCACACTGTGCCAGGACCCCTGACCTGTAGATCTGTGAGACAATAAATGGATACTGTGTTGAACCACTAAGCAATAGAAAACCGATACACTGAGAGTGACCTCTGGTGCGTCCCCTTGAGCCATCCCAGCCCCCACCAGCCAGATGGGTAAAGGAGTCACCGAGCGCTGCGTTTGGTGTGGAGTTAGCCACACTCCACAGACCTTCACGCGGAGCAGCCTCTGTTTCCAACGAGTGGCCAGTGGCAGCTAAGGACTGGCAGAAGCAGAGGTCGGGGAGAGGAAGAGGCTTTGACTTCCGGGGAAATGGCAAAAAGGTTCCAAACTCAACCAAATAAAGTCGTTTTTTCCCCTGTCGCTGTTTACAGGTATCACCTAATCTGAGATCAGAGCAAGTTTTGTCTATTCTTAACACAGCTATAGGCTGAGGGATTCCTGGGGCCAGAGAAGGGGAGTAATGAGCTGCAGTGTTGCTTACGTAAGTTGGTGAACAAGACCGGAAGTGCTCCCTCGTGAAGCACAATGAGGCTAAATGTAAGATCTGGAGTGCATGTGTGTGTGTGTGTGTGTGTGTGTGTGTGTACGCGTGAATGAAGTGTGTGTCTTTGTGTAGACAAGGCTATAGATAATCCGCAAGTACCAGAGTCACAGCACAGATGTGTGATACATGTGGAATTATGTTGCATGTAGGTGACGTTGAAGTGTGGTTGTGGAAATCATACGTGTATACGCACGTACAAGCCTGTGTGACTGGTGGCGGGGGACAGCAGTGTGATGCGGAGGACGCATGTGTGGCTGTGACTCCGGGATACCGGTGCACGAGCAGGTAAGGGTGTGAGTGAGGGTGGCAAAGCACAGACGTGAAGGAGTCGTATGTGTAGGTACCTGTCTGTAGGGAAGAGTGGGGTGTGGGTGGGTAGCTGGTGACGACATGCAGTGGCTGAGGCCAGTGTTTTCATGCGGGTGCATGTAGGGTGTCGGGGGGGGGGACTGTTTGCTGTAAAGGGGTCCAGGGTGTGGTGCCTATGAGTGGTGGGGGTGGGAAAGGGTGGCTGCTGCTCAATGGTTTTCTCTCTCTCCCTCTGACATTACCCTATTTAAATTTCTTCTTTGTGCTATTATTCTCCAAATCCATCTGACTTATAAAATTGTTCACTTGTTTCCTGCCTGTCCACTGGAATGTGCGATCCATGAGAGCAGCACCTATCTCGTATGCTGGTCCACCTTCAATGTTTGGAACAGGACATGGCATATGAACAAACAGATGGATGTGGGGTGATGGGATAGTGGGGTGTCTGTGCACACGAGCACATGTGAAACGGGGCGGGGAATCTACCGCGATAGTGCAAATGAGGTTAGGTGTCTCGTGATCTGTGAGTCAATCAAGGAGTAAGGCGAGGTTGGGTGGAGGCGGTAGGCTGCGTGTGCGATTGTGCGCTGTGCGTGTGAGCGTGTGGTGAAAGTAGGAATGTGTGTGGTTGGTGGTGGTGAGTGGTGGAGGAAGAGGAAGAGGATGCATCTAGGATTGAGTGAATGTCCTTTGCTTTGGCAATCTCCCCGGATTCACTGGGGTGTATATTGTCAGGTACTGACCCCCAGGTTCCAGGGACCTAAAACTCTATCGTGTCTTCCTGAAGAGGAATCCTGTCTTGACAGCTGGGTCTTGGGGCCCAAAATTGGCCAATAAGGCACAGACAGGGTTAAGCGAAGGTAGAATTCTGTCTCGCTGAGGGGCCTCCCAGGTGAGCAGCAGGTCTCCTCGGGCACTTGCAAGAAGTGGCTGTAAAGTCCCGGCAGCTTTGTGCGTTCGCAGCAGTGTTGTGCTGTGGCTGTGTGTGTGTGTGTGTGTGTTCTTTCAAAGAGTTGGGGCTTCAATACTGAGGTCCTAGAGATTTTTTTTTTAGATCTGGACAACTATATTTTGAAGGCTTAAATGTCCTTGCAATTTCAGTTCCTTGTTTCTTCAACTAGGGAGGTTCATCTTCTTCTAATTATTTCTAAATAATTATTCTTTTGCTTATTTTTCTAATTTTTTGCTAATAAGAGCTCAAAGCATCTGCTAATCAGCTTGCCCACCTCTGGAATCAGAACATCTTTGGGCATCTTCTTCCTTGTTTAAATGACCTCCTAGCCCTTCATCCTAATTTATCTTGAGTTCTCTCTGTTTTCACTTTTTAGGAAAAAATAGCTCTAAGCTTAGGATCCATCTTTCTTTTTCCTTCTCCTGTGACTCTGATATAGCTGGAGGGTGGTTGATTAGTTATAAAGAATTATTGCATTTCAAGGGTGGTATTAATATAAAGCTGAAATAGGCTACCTGGGTAATTTTCAAAAATATCTTTTCCTAGAAATCTTTGATTAGATGGTTTGACCTAAAATTTACTAAATCTGGACACTGTAGAACATAACTTCCTTCTCTTAATTTTTTTAAACATACTATGTGAAAGGCATTGTCCTAGAACCTGAATGTGGTATAGGAGGTGACAGAGAGAAATAATAAGGAGAAATAAGTAAAAAACTATGCCTGGTTTAAGGGAAAGGATTTTTGGAGGAGCAGCACCCAAGAGACAAAATTGGACCATCACTACCATTGACATCACATGGCCATCATCATCGTCCTCATCAATAACCAGGTAAAGATTGCAGAATATGAATCACCTAGTGCCCTTCTTCAGATCTTAAATTCACATTAAAAAGGCAAAGGTCGTTGGTCCACCCTAAGTTTTGGCCCCTCCAATATGGGTTTGGTAGATCACAGATTTTATGGGGTCACTGCTCTGCCCAAAATCACTCAACCTCCCTGTCTATATTTAGCTCAAATGCAAACTCTTCTAATGGCCAGGCATCAAAAACATGCCCCTGTCTTGTTTGGTGTAAATATTTTCTCTGGTATGAATTCATCGTCCACAGCTCACCACGTTGCCAGGCTCTGTGACCAGCAGTGGAGAGAGGGGAAAAGATAACAGAGCCCCATCTCAGACCACAAGGGGCTCACAGACCAGCAGGAAAAGCAGAGAGTTACAGAGATGACAGCAGCCAAGTATGTGCAGGTGAAGGGTGGTCCTGAAGGACCGAATAAAGAGATAACACTGGCACTGAGCCTGGAAGGATGGTGCGGTTTTTCTAAGAGATGGTTGCAAGACAGAGACGATGTCCTCAGCCCTGCTCTCTGGCTGGGACACCATTCACTTTCTAACCTTCAGGTCTTTGCTGATGCATTTCTATTATTAGGAATCTCTTCCTTTGCTTACCCAAGTCCTGCCTACGCTTCAGAGACTGAATCTAATCTCAGCTTTCCCGTGACGCCTTCCCAGACCACCCTCTCTCTCCTCCCTGAACTTCTGAAGTCTGTTCCAGGCCATGGTGCCAAATATTACACTTTTGCTGATAGTCTGTTTTATTTATTAAGGAAGAAAACTCTGAGGACAGGAGGTCCAGGTCTTTTCCTTGGAACCATAAGCTGGTCAAGCTAGGCAGAGGCTAGAGACCCAGAATAGTGCAGTGTTGTAACTTTCAGAAAGTGATTTAAAGTCCCTGTGACTCAGTGCACTCATCTGTAAAATGGGAATAATGAAATAGGTTTGTTGTCAAAATGAAGTAAGTCTGTAAGTGTAACAATGAAACAATGCCTGGAGCACGGTAAACACTAAATAAATGTTGCCTAATGTTATTATCTAATCCAACCACCTCCAAGCCTATCTACTCTCTTACAAATAAAGAGGCACAGAGAGGGGAAGTGACCATTTTAAGGCCACACAGCTAGTGAGTGGCAGAGCTGGGACCAGAACTGAAGTGTCCTAACTCCCAGCCCAGAGCTCTCTCTGCAGCATCACACCACGCCTTGGCCTTCCCACTGGTCCCACCCCACCCCTTAACTCACAGCTCTGAATGTGTTTGCCAAGTAACTGACTACTACCCCAGCCCAAAGGCCCCAGAGGAACTGGCTAGTGTGGAAAGACAACAGCCAAACTGGCCCAAATCCCAGTGGTCTGAACTCTCCACCCATAGAACTGCCAACCCACCCTTCAGAGAAGACACTGCCCATGGCCTGGAAGGAAGGAAGAGTCAGGTGCTTTAAAATTAATGCTTTTGGATTGAGCTTAAAAGCTCCACCTTCCTCTCTCTCCATCTTCCATTACAACCTGAAGGCGACTTGGCTTTTGCCAGCTGGAGAAGCAGCTCCATTTAAAATCCATTAGTTTTTTAATTGCAGAGAGATTGCACTCCCACTGCTTGGCTGCAGGCTTTCACTTAGTCCCGGGTACCTGGGAACCAATGTGCCAGGCAGCCAGCCAGGCTTGTCCCAGTGCCCCACAGAGCAGAGCTGGCCTGCTGCTCTCTCTGACCATTCCCCGGTCCCTTTGTCACCTGGAGGTTCTGCTCCTGGCTCGGTTACACAGACGAGCAGCTGGGGAGGCGGAAGCAACTCTGCCTTCTACACCCTCCATTATCACGAACTTGCTGTGTGACTTTGGGCATGTTACTGTGATTCTCTGGACTGCAGGCTCTTCAAATTAGGTAATGTACCTTTAATGTACCAGACCCATCATAATTCACCTAACTACCCAGCAGAGAAGATTTTATGATCCATTTCATATTCTAGGATGCAGGCTCAGAGAGACTCATCCAAGGCCACACGGCTGATAAGTGGTGGAGCCTGGACACAAAGCCATGCGGCAGAACGGGAAGAACTAGAAATACCACAGCATCAGTCCAGATTCTGCCAGCACTGATGGGCGTCCTTGAGCAAATCCCTTGAGCAAGCCAAGTGACGACATCTTTTACATGAAATGAAGAAAGACTTTGTATTTAATACTCTGTAATGTGAGTTTGTACATCTGACTTGCAACCAGCATCTTGCTAAAAACACAGATTCATAAACCTCAACCCAGACCCAGAGAACCTCAGATCTCTGTGGGTGGGACCTGGGAGTTTGTAGCTGAGCAAACTCTCGTCTGACATAAGGAAGGTGTGCAAACTGCCGCTAGTTTGCTAGTTCTCACGTTCTATGAGCTGGTGCCAGTGTTGGTCAAGTGCAGCAGTTTAGAAGAGCAACAAACACATCTCAAATTGTATCACATGCTTTAACACAACAAAAGAGAATTTCCCACTAATGTAACGTTTGTTGTCAGTGTGGGCGCCCCTCCACACACTGGCTCTCTATCTCGGGCTGCCTTGATCTATGGCACTTCCATGGCAACGCGTGCTGCTGCTATGCTCCCTGGCAGACAGGAGGACTGGTGACGGAAATCTTCCACTATGAGGAGATGCACGTCACTTCTGCTTATATTTCATTGTGCAAAGTAAGCCGTACTCGCCAGCTCTAACAGAGAGGGGCAGAGAAGGGCAATCAGCCCTGTGTGTCTGGACCAAAGTAGTGATGAACTGGGCCTTGGCAAACAGTAGAAATGCCTGTTATGATGACCTATTGGAACCGTGTGGATAAACCTTTCATCCTCACCTGTTTACATGGATGGGGAGTAAGAGGGAAGGCCAAAGGCCCAGGAATGGTTCTTGGGAGTGATCATAGCCACTCACTCATTTGTTTGTTCATTCATTCATTCCAGAAACACTCTCTGAGCCCGTATTATGTGTTTGGTAATGGGCCAGGGATGAAGAAACACAGACGTGCTGTACACGGGCTACTGACCTTAAGGCAGGTGGTCAGGGGGCAAGGCAGACATGTAAATGGATAACGAGAACAAACAACTGAAAATGCTAACTGAAGACAGAATTAGAGGGATTTTCCAGATAGGGGAACAGTATGTAAAAGCCATGGAGACAGGAAACAGCTTGGGATGCTCATGTGTCCAGGAAAAATTGGTATGGCTAGGGCTTGGGGCAAGAGAAAGGAAAGGCTGGAAGGTGTGAGATAAAGATCATGGGATAAAGATCAGGGAGAGTGAGAACACAGAGGGGAACAGTGAGAGACCTTCTTGTCCACGTTGCTTTCTTTTGTGTCCTGGTGTTACGGTGGAAAACGCTTTGGTTTTGGAGAGACTTGGGTCAGAATGATAACTCTCTTAATTAGTGAGTGGCTTTGGACAAGGTACATGTCTTGGTCTGTTTTTTAATTTTTTTTTATTTCAGCATATTATGGGGGTACAAATGTTCAGGCTATGTATATTGCCTTTGCCCCACCCAAGTCGGAGCTTCAAGCGCGTCCATCCCCCAGACAGTGCGCACTGCACCCAATAGGTGTGAACATACCCATCCCCTCCTCCCCCTCCCATCCGGAATACCTGGGACTGGGTAATACATAAAGAAAAGAGGTTTATTTAGGTCATGGTTCTTCAGGCTGAGAAGCCCAAGGGCATGGCCCGGGCTTCTGACGAGGGCTTTCATGACGCGCCACCGCGGGGCAGAGAGCATGAGTGGAGAAAGGAAAAACCTACCGGGCCACCTGGCTTTACAGCAACTCACATTTTTGTTTCACAGTTGCCCCCTACCCTCGAGACCCCTCAAAAGAACATAAGCTCCTTGAGGACCGGGATCCTGTCTGTCTTACTCGCTTCAGTATGCATTCTCGGAACCTCAGCAGTGCTAATATCTCCATTAGTATTTGTCGAATAAATCAATTTTTTAAAGAATTACTATTTGCAAAGAACATTTGCACACAAATATAACTAGGTTTTATTTTTTTCCAACAGAAAAATATATCATACACGTTTCCATTATACGCGTTGAGCTGGACTCAGTGGGGGCAACTGCAGTAGAGCCTAATTCTCTCTCCTGCTAGTTGCCGAGCTATTGCCTGGGTCACTTCTTATCTCGACCCTGGAGGAAATCTCACTCAGGTACCACAGCCTTCTGAGCTCCTCTCAGTCTCAAGAATGACCTCATTTTGGCCAGTAAACTATCCCACCCAATCTACCATTTTAGGTCAAACCATGAGAAATTGCCAATATTTGATCATTTTCAATCTATGTAAATGACACTTTCACATAGTTGAAACTTACAATGCAGCATAAATTGAACATAATTCAAATTCAAGCTCATTCTCCTCCGTCAGCTTGGAAGCTGCCTCCGGGGGGGATGAAAGGCGTGGTTGTCTCTCTCTCCTGACCACCTTCTACTCCACTGGCTCCTGTTTCTCCTTTATAAGTTCAGACACATGAAGAGGGGAAGGGGAGAAGGCCATAGTTTCATGTGGCTGGTTAGTGTTGGAAGTTGGTTTTGGGGTCTAGCCTTGGTGAACAGTTAAAACTGACTTCTTCCTTGGACTATTTTGTGTATGTTTTCCCTGGGAGCTTCCCGCAGGGCAATTCTCCTTCTGAAATCAGTGCATTCTCTGCGGACAACCAGAGGTGGCCCATCCTCTGACTGTGTGCCCGAGGCACTCTCATGCACAAAACCTTCCAAGATGCTCCAGGCAAGCTCTCTCAGTTGTGGCTGACCCATCAACAGTGAAAGAATCGCTTTCACCCAGTAGAACTTACTCATGGTTCATTCTCAGGCTCTCACACCAGTCCCAATGTTCCCTCAACCCGCAGGGACCCAGACCAAGTTCTCTGTGTGGTCCCATTAGCCTCTCATCTAATTTAACTTCAAGAGGTGAGCCCCTTCCCTCCACCTTGAGAAGAAAGAGGGGACAGACCCTTTAGCACTCCTACAGCTCTCTCCAAAGGACTCCCCTCCTCAAATATTTCCAATTCAATGTGTTTATAGACTGGACGTAAGCAATTTTGCTGGCAGAACCAGCTGTATTGCTTCCTATTGCATCCTGCATGGGGGATCTGACACTCATCTTAGGATGTGGGGATACCCATCATCCACTATACTATTCTAGGTCTTTTGGGCCTCTGTTGAAATTCTAGGATGATGGAAAGAGCTACCGTTGACATTGGTTTCACTTATTTACAATTGTTTATCAAGTCTTGCCTTCCCAGCCATTTTACTTCAGAACTAATAGCACCAACCCGCAAAGTACAGCTGCTTCTGAGCCTATTAGGCGAAGATTTGGGAGACAACTCGGCTGCCTGTTAGAAGGTTTTAATCAACTTGGCCTTTGAAAAAGATGGATTACAAGAGCAGCATGTGATCACTGCTGTGAGGGAGACCTTCAAAGTCAGTTTTCTGCTAGGAAAAGTTACTTAAAAATATACTGACAAACTGACCAACCACTCACAGGACTGGGTCATTCAAACATGGCAGTTGTTGACAGTGTTTGACAAAGATCAAGTCTCTTATCTATTTTTTAAAAATGACATTGCATAAAGAGTCTGACATCCAGACTCTGCAAGGGACAGTGAAAGGCACAGTATAAAGTTCTAGGGTTCCTTACTTTTCCACTAGCAGATAGGTGACGTAGTGTAGCATAGAACACAGGTTTTGGGGTCAAACAGACCCAGATTTGAATTCTTGTTCCTTCCTTATTAACTGAGTGTTATTAGTCAGATTGTTCTCACCTGGAAACCCGAATTGAGAGGATTTATATGAACATTAAACAAGGTAAGTTTCACGGCACTGTACTTTGAACATAGTAGATACTTGATAAGTATTAACTATTTTTTTTTTTTTGAGACAGAGTCCTGCTCTGTTGCAGTGGTATCATCATAGCTCACTGCAACCTCAAACTCCTGGGCTTAGGTGATCCTCCTGTCTCAGCCTCCTGAGCAGCTGGGACTACAAGCACATGCCACGACACCTGGCTAATTTTTCTATTTTTAGTAGAGATGGGGTCTTGCTCTTGCTCAGGCTGGTCTCAAACTCCTGAGCTTAAGCAATCCTCCCACCTTGGCCTCCTAGAGCACTAGGATTACAGGCATGAGCCATCATGCCCAGCCAGTATTAACTATTTTTGACAAAATAGTTATTATTACCAATATAGTAATTATGAACCCAGAAGTCAAACTACCTGGGCTTGAATCCTTGACTCTGCTACTTACCAACTATGTGGCCTTGTCTATAAAATGTGGGTATTAATAAAACCTGTCTCAAAAAGTTATGGACAGTATTAACCTGAGTTAATGAATATAAATATAAAATAGAATAACACCTAGAACATAGAAGACTCTCAGCAACTGTTAGCTGCTACTATTACTGTTACTTACTATTACTAAGGCCCTCTTTGTAATCTTTTCTCCCAAGAATTCCATAGATTGGAAAATGTGATCTATCCAACTAAGCTTAATTTCTTCTCTTCCCTCCCCAATCCTCCTGCTAAGATGGATCAAAGACATTCAAGGCTGCAAATTAGGATTTCTGATTAGCAAGAGAGAACCTAGAAGTGTTATCAGACTAATTCCAGTAAAAAAGCAAAAACTTTGGTATTTTTGTTAACCAATGAAACATTATGCCTCCAATTGCCTTTTTAAAATTTTCGGAACAACTCCAAACTTAGAAAATAAATTGCAAACACAATACGGAAACTTTTTACTAAATTATCTGAGAGTAAGCAGCCAATATTTTGTCCTATCACCTAGAATACTTTCGTGTGTATTTCTCAGAAATGATGACATTATCCTATAATCACAACACATCCTTCAAATCAGGAAGTTAGGCCCAACACACCATCACCATTCACTCCCCAGCTCCACTCAAGTTTCTCCAATTGTCCCGATAATTCCCTTCACAGATAAAGGATTCAGTTATAAATCATACACTGCACCTAATTCTATGTTATTTTGTCTCTTTCAATCTAGAACATTCCTAAGTCTTTCTTTGACTTTCATGGTGTCGGCACTTTTGAAGAATACAGGTCATTTATTTTGTAGACTGTCTCTCTCAATTTGGTTTTATCTTATACTTCCTTATGGTTAGATTTAGATTACGCATCCGAGGCAGAAATATCATAGAAGTGTCTTTGTCATTGCACCCCATCAGGTGGCGGATGAGTCCATTTGTTTACTCTAATCTCTTGATCAAGGGAGCATCTGCAGGGATTCTCCACGCTAAAGTCACTCCTCTTCCTTTTGTAACTATTATAATACGTGTTTCTGGAAAGCACTTTGACACTACGTAAATATGCCATTGTTGTCAGTCTTATCAGCATGAATTTGCAGTTTCCTGTTTTATTCTATAATAATAAAATTATATAATAAAGTAATAAAGTTATCATTTATTAGTATCATTATTTATTCTGTCTCTAATTTGGCCATCGGGGCTCTATTCGGGCTGGTTTGGGTTCCCTTTGACATGCACCCATGGCTTCCCTCTGTCACAGGAGAGATGTCTCCAGGCTCGTCTTGGGCTTTCCCTGCCCCGCCTCTGAAATAAGCCATTTCCTTGGGGGCTCTGGTTTCTTTCACTGGAGGATGGTATTAAGAAACCAGCATGTGGGCTGTAAGTGTGCTCACTGCTGCTGGGAGGTCACTACTCCCTGCTCTTCTCAGCGGACGGCGCCAGGGAACGTATCTGCATAGATTCACACATTTATATCTCATCTATCTATTTACATTAAACACCATGAGTTCACTCCAATTGTAATCCAAAACTATGATTTTCATTCTAGTTTTCTGCCTTTCCATATTTTCACCTCCCTTCTCCAGCTGGTTCCCACTCTCCCTACTTTATTTGCTACTTCGAGCAATCCCCCTGCATGTAACCAACCTCCGGCTTCCCCTCCACACACTCCTCCATGGACAGATGTCTCTCATTCCATTTGAACCCCAATACCCTGCCTAGGGACACCCCTTCACCCTGCTGGGTCTTGGCTGTCCCTGGGTTGCCCCATGCACAGGTGTCCTCTTAAGGAACCTACCTCAGGACACCCTTCCGCACTTTTTCATGCTCAAGCTCACTCCTCCCCAAGGGCCCCCTGCCCTTCTTGGGCTCCAACATTCCCCCACACACTGCCCTTCATGTAGATGTGCTCATCATCCTGCTCGGGTTCTGACTGCCCGTGTGGAGCAAACCCCCAGCACCACCCACATAGACACCCTAATCACCCCACCGGGCCCTGATAGCTGCCCCTCTCTGTGGATGCTCCCCACGCCCCACACGGATGACTCTCTCCTGACACGGACAACATACCCACATGCTCCAGGCCCTGCCATTTCACACGCCCCTCTGCATCGAAGCCCCCTCACCCTGGAAAGGCTCAGGTGACCCTGCTCAGGGCAGCCCTCACCTGTGACCCTTCCACCCTGCCTGTGCTGACCCTGTTGACTCCGGGTCATGGCAGCTCCCTCCCTGGTGGGTGCAGGTGTCTACACTTGCTACTGTACCTGGTAGCCCGAGGATTGAAGTACTCAGCAAGGAAAGAGGGGGAAAGGAGGGCGGCGGGGAGAAGAAGGGAAGAAGAAGGGGAACAGTATTTGACGAAAAGATTTATCTTCAACACCCCACTTCAGTGTTTTTACAAATATGTGCCTAAATTAATAAAAAAGGCGAGAACCTCTAAAGCTTTTTAGAAGCATCATTTAAAACAAAGTCACAGTCTTTAAAATTGAGTTATTTCAAAATATGCAACATTATATTCTGGTTTCTCTTCAGATCGTACAAATCTTTCGCCTTTTACAAAATATGCAACATTGACCTAAGCTTATTGCTTATGCTGCAGAGGTGTTCTAAGGATCAAAGAAGACATTAAACGTGAAGTCACTCTTCCCACTTTAAAGCGCCAAGGGAAAAGAATCAAATGCTCAGGATGACGCACCATTTTCCACACATGCAGGAGCCCCCATATTCTGATAGCTGCCACGATTGGTCTCTAAGAAAAGGAGTTTGAGGCCCCAGTCCATCTCTTTTCCTGTTCCTGTCTTTGATCCTCCCAAAGATGTAGCAGGATCGGGGTCATAGCATCCCATCATCAAGGAGGAGGAGGCTTCAAGACCTGGTACCTGGTACCTGGTACCCATACCCTTCTCTTTCTTCCTTCTGCATGTCGATTATCACACAGCCTCATTTTTCTCTTTCTTTCCTTTTTGGCTGCTCTATTTTCTTCAAGGGACAGCCTAGCTCTTAGACACTGCCCTAGACTGAGCAAGTTTGTGGGCAGCCTAAGCAAGTTTGTCCCTCCACAGTGGGGCAGACATTCTTCTTCATTGAATACTGGAAAGAAATAGGTATGGTAGGCATTCATCTTGGTTAACGCAAAGCTACAGTTAGAGCTAACAAATGTAGTGAAAGAGAGATGTCCTACGTGTGCCTGAGTGTTGCTTATTATTAGAAGTTGCTTATTAGTTCAATTCTAACGGAAGTTCCCTGCCTGGTTCTTCTTTCTTTGTGTTTATAGTTCTTTTAAGACCTACAAGAAAGAGAGGTGGGTTCCAAGCCAGGGTTTGGATATTCTTGGGTTCCCTTCATTTCCTCAATAACTATTTATCAAGCTCCTATGTACTAGGTGCTTTTTAAAGATGATAATAAGTAGTGGTAAGTATATGAGATATGGTTCTTCTCCACTGAAACTTAGCCAAATGAGTGAGAGAGGCTTTAGCAAGAAAACCACATGCATCACTTGAAGATACAGCATTTGAACTAAGTAGAAATTAGTCAAATGGAGTTCAAAGAAGCATGTATCAGACAGAAGCAACAGCATGTGCAAAGGCCCTGGGGCAAGAAATAATTTGACAGGTTCAAGGGAATGGCGGTTGGAGAGCAGTGATCAAGAGGTACTAGGAACAAGAAACAGGACTGGAGAGACAGGCAGCCACCAGATTATGCTTGTCTGATAGGCTGGTAAGAATTTTAGGCTTTATTCTAAGTGCATGAGAATCGTGAAAACATCTTAAGCAGAAAAGTAGCATAATTTATTTAAGAAATATTCTTGCTACTTTGTAGAAAATGAGTTGAAAAGGAGCAAGATTAAAAGGCAATAGGCCATTCAGGAGCTATTGCAATCATCCAGGTGTGAAGCAATGGCAGCTTATCCGGAGAGTCAAGCAGAAACGCTCCCATCCATCATCCTCAGCAATCCCCAGGCCAGGCTGAAGGTGGTGGGTCCACAAGGGTTCAAAGACATGACTTCAAGCTCATTAGATTAATCTCCTAACTTCTGGTCAAACCAGCCATAGTACAATGTGATTTTTCCTGCTCATCTGAGATTCAAACTCGTTATTCTTTGTAGTAGTTGGGGATATTCACCAATTCATCATTCTACATATCATAGAGGGGAACAGAGATGTGTGGTTTCCAATGAGCCACACCTCTTGGTATTCATGCCTTGGTGTCATCCCTTCTCACTGAGCATGAGCTGGACTTAGAAATTCTCTTCTGATGAACAGAATACTGGAGATGGATTAGATGTCACTTCGGATATTAGATCCCATAAAGATTGTGGCTTTGCTTGCTCTCAGGGAAGGCAGCTGCCCTGCTGTGGGCTCTGTGAAAAGGCCACATGGTTCGGAGTTCATACCCAGCCAGGGATGACCCGAACCCTGCCAGCAGCGACGGGAGTGAGGCTAGACACAGACCATCCCCCGTCAAGTCTTGATATGACTTATAACTGCTGCCCTGGCTGACACCTTAATTGCAGCCTCGAGAAAGACCCTGAGCAAGAGGCACCCAACTAAACAATACCCAGAGCCTCCCAGGAACTGTGAAATAGTAAGTGTTTGTTGCTTTAACCTGCTGAGCCTTGGGGTGATTTGTTGTGCTGCAATGAATACCAAATACAGCAACATTCAGGTTGTCTCCAAAAGCAGCCTTGGTGTTTGTCCCCCAGTCTTGCACAGCTGCATTAGCAGGTCCGCTCCTGTCAAGGCAGTAGTCACCAGCCACAGAGGCAAAACATTCCTGGAGACACTGGTTATACGTCTGTAAGG
>RJWJ010011117.1:0-45225 GCA_004363605.1 Indri indri
TCTGTAGTCATTTATTTGAGTAAGATGCATAAGAGTGGCAGCCATGTCATGAGACTAGGATTTTGGACTTTCCTTGATTTTAGATAATTTTATGACACTGGCAGGTTTAGTATATTATTGTCTCTGAACAACACTTAAATCAAAATATATTTCTCGTATTCCATTTCTTCTCATAATGATAACAAAAATGGTCATGAAAATAAAACTCCAAAAATTGCTTTTATAAATGTTAACTATAATACCAGGCCACTGTAAAACATGTCTTATAAATGGTTTTCTTCGTGAACCTAAAGTCATCAATCAGTCTTTTAACATTTTTATACCCTATTTTTTTTCACACATGAATGCCCTTGAAAATCTGAACAATAAATGCTGGAAGAAAGGCATTATCCTTGATGACATTTTCAGACATTTCGTGTTCTTATTAGCAAAGTTCTGTATGTTTATCTCTGCAAATGAGAGTTTGAGACTTTTACTGAGACGATTTTAATATAGTGCTGAAAGCGTCATTATTTGTCTTCGCAACACCTTATTAACCATTTTGAGGAGAGCTCAGTGGCATATATGGTTGGCAGGAAAAAAAGAACATTTCAGTATCATCTTCTATTATAAAGTTAGGCACCATGAAATTTTAGAAGTTGAAAACTGCTAAGCCGAATTATATAGTAGCTTAATGCTCTGTTGGAAAAATGTAACATCTTCATCACTTAAAATTGAAAGTGAGGCCCTTTCCATTATCTCATTCTCCCCTTCTTCCTCGATTATGAATAATCACCCAAACTCAGAATCACTACAAACAAACATTTACGACTAATGTAGACTGAAGCAGTACAGAAATTCAGTAAAAGGCCTGTTTGATACTTGATTATACTATAAAATCTTTTAAGAGGTACCTAAATATTAATATAAGATAAACTTTTTCTTCCCCCTCACTTAGAAGTGACAAATTTGATACAAGGAAACCTTGTTAGAAGTAAAATGAAATTTTTTTTGTAGATCACCAAGGAAACGAAGGTCTAGATCACGGTCAGGTTCTCGAAAGCGTAAACATAGAAAGCGATCACGCTCCCGCTCAAGAGAAAGAAAGAGGAAGTCATCACGTTCATACTCAAGTGAAAGGAGAGCCAGAGAAAGGGAGAAAGAACGACAAAAAAAAGGATTACCTCCAATTAGATCTAAAACATTAAGTGGTAAGTAACACGTTTTTACAAAGTTTTGATTTCAGTAAATATTTTTAAAATAGTTATCTGCTACAAAGTCTCTCGGCCAAATCTTATTTTCAGACTAAGAAGTTGAAAAGTGGTTTGGTAAATGAGTAATTTTGTCCTTAATTTTTATAACGTACTAGAGAAGAGAAGAAAAAGAAAGAGTAGATTCTACTCAGATAAGGTTATTGAGAGTTGATTTTATTTTTCTGTTTTTCATGCAAGTTAGAAAATATGTCTTGGCCAGGCATGGTGGTTCATGCCTGTAATCTTAGCACTTTGGGAGGGTGTGGAGAGAGGATCACTTGAGGCCTGTTCAAGATCAGCCTGAACAACATAGTGAGACCCCCATGTCTCTAAAAAACTGAAAAATTACTGGGGCATGATGGCATGCACCATACAGTCCTAGCTAATATGGAGGCTGAAGCAGGAGGATCGCTGGAGCCCAGGGGTTTGAGGTTGTATGATCTACGATCACACACTCCACTCCAGCCTGGGCTACATAGCAAGATTCCTGTCTCGAAAGAAAAAGAAAATATGTCTTGACTGATGATACATAAAGCAGTCTGGCCTATAACATGGACACAGTGACTTATATTCATAGTATCCTAACCAATTATGACCACCAGGTTTGTAGGAGTAATTATTACCCAAAGCATATACACTGCTATATTTTTGAAAGCAAATTATAAATTTATGGGTTAGTACTAGGGGAGAAATACCTATGTTTACAAACTTTTTCCACCTTCACAAGTAATATGTATGATTAGAGCAACTTTGGTAGTGGTGGTGTTTGTTTTAGGAGCAGGCTAGGGGAAGGTTCACTTGGTAGGAATGTTAAGTATAGCAATGTTAATGTCATATTCTGCCTAGAGGATTGTTAGTGGATTATGACTTCTAAGGTGAACTAAGAGAGTACAGACAGGCAAAGGAGTACATAAAATGGAATCATGTTATCTAATTTCCGTAGGTCTCCAAATAAATTTCTTCTGCCAGAGAGATAGGTAAATAACTGGTGTAATTTCTACTGTTAGAGCCTCTTGGAAACCCAGGCCTTTAATCAAAGGCGACAGCCATCTTCTCACTAAGTTTTGGTAATTTGTGTAGGCCTTGGCTGTCCTGTCTGAATCTTACCAGCTTATGAGAACTAGTATTAATTTAATAAAATTGATATTCCCAGCTCTGGAAATGTCTGTTTCACCTTAGAGAGAGAGACTTAAATTTAAACATTTTAGTGCTGGCCGTTAAACAATGTCAAAGTTCGGACCACAAAACTGTACTGTGCTTTCTCACTTGATTACCGTTAGGACATTCTGAATTATCAATTTATTCACCAATATTAGGGTAGGGCTTTTATGTGGAATCTCTTTCATTTAGTTCTTCACCTAACTTGTCGTGTTATTGCTGTCAGTATTTACATAGTTATTGACCATGGACTTGATTTTTTATTTGTCTTATATTTTCATGGGTAAAATACACAGTAAAAAAGACAAAATTCAAAAAGCACACAAGCAAACACAGGTATACCTCATTTTATTGTGCTTTCCTTTATCACGTGCTGCAGATACTACGGGGTTTTTTGTTGTTGTTTTTTATTTTTTAACAAATTGAAGGTTAGGGGCCACCCTGCTTTAAATAAGTTTGTTGGTGCCATTTTTCCAATAGCATTTGCTCACTTTTTGTCTCTGTGTTGGCATTTTTTAGAAATGAAGTATTTTTAAATTAAAGTATGCACATTGTTTTTTTTAGATATAATGTTATTGCACACTTAATCATTCCAGCACAGAAAGACACTTAAAAGGTTCACAGATAGATTGCAGTGAGAGGTGGTTTTGAAATTTTTTTGCACATTGGAATCACCTAGGGAATTTTACAGCTCCCAGTTCCCAGTCTTTTTTTATACCTGCAGCTCCCAGCCCCGCCCAGGCCATGGACCAGTACTGGTCTGTGGCTTGTTAGGAACCAGGCCATGTAGCAGGGAGCGACCAAGTGAAGCTTCATCTGTATTTATAGCCTCTCCCCATCACTGGCATCACCTCATAAGCTCCACCGTGTGTCAGATCAGCAGGGGCATTAGATTCTCATAGGAGCATGAACCCTACTGTAAACTGTGCGTGCAAGGGAATCTAGGTTGCATGCTCCATATGAGAATCTAAGGCCTGATGATCTGAGGTGGAGCTGAGGCATTGATGCTAGCACTGGGGAGAAGCTACAAATACAGATTATCATTAGCAGAGAGGTTTGCACAATAAATGTAACGTGCTTGAATTATCCTGAAACCGTCCCCTCCCCCGGTCAGTGGACCATTTGTCTTCTTTCAAACAGGTCCCTGGTGCCAAAAAGGTTGGGGACCGCTATCTTATATTGCGTGCCACTCATCATCTCTTAGAATGGGTCCTTGGCATCCACAAGTGGTTCAAGTGTATAGCTAAGCTTGAGAGCAGATGACACGCAAGTGGTTTACTTGACAGAGATGTGAGTGAACACCTAGGATTTTGGTTGATTTTGAACATAACAGATACAAGTGCCCATTAACAAGTATTTTTAATATATTGTCTTAAATTTAATCTATTGGTAGTATTGCTTTTTCCTCAGCTATTTTTGAAAGAAATAATGGTGTACATGGGATTTAGGTCATTTGTCTCTTATGTCTTGGCAGTATGTAGTACTACTCTCTGGGTTGGTCAGGTGGACAAGAAGGCAACACAGCAAGATTTAACCAATCTATTTGAAGAGTTTGGGCAAATTGAATCCATCAATGTAAGTATCCATTCTTAAATAATTTTATAAGGTTAATAAAAACAGAGGGAGTTTTCACTCATACAAAGAATCATTTCTGTTCTTAATTAGCTCAGTAGTATCTGTCTTTAATAATGCACATCTATAGAAGGATTGTTTTACTTTGATCATTTCTGTATTTGTTTTGGTGCTGTTTCTCTCCTTAATTAATTTTTCTTTTTAAGTGGAATTGTAACAGAATATTCTTGGAGGTTTTATAGCAGTGTAGTACTTGATTCCTAAAAACATCAAATGTCTGAGTTAGCAGAAACCCTATGGTGAACTAGTTTAATTCCTTTTTTAGAAAATGTATATAAGGAAATGGAATCCTACAGACTTGTAATCACCTGCACAGTGAGCACGTACGTAGTGGTGGAGATAAAGCTGGACTTAGGATTCCAGTCTTTTTTGCCCGTTTTTTCTTTTCTCACTCTTGCCCTCTCATTCTTATAAAACAAAGCAAATGCTAGGCAAGAAAAACAGTATAGCCAGGGAATTGGTGGTAGTTTGAGCATAGTCTCACTCTTCAACTTGATTCTTTCACTGATTTTGCACCACCCAATCTCCTTTGAATGTGCATTTTATTCTTCCTGAGACCTGTCCTTAATTAGCTATTTCAGTTGTTTTTATATTTACAAGTCATTTGCTTTCTGTCTCCTCCCATTATGTAAATTGCAGGTAGTGAAATAAAATAATGAAATGTGTTGTGGTCATTTATTTGAGGAGAATTTTATTTCATTAGGCTTCTCATTTCATTTGCTGTTGTTATACTTTGATGTCTCTTGGACCTTTTACCAGAAAATTGCCCAGTTTTTCCTTCTGGTCTTAGTTCCCAATATTCCTTAAATGGCCAAACTTGACTTTTCTGTGTTAATAACAGCATTCTTCATTTGAATTGAGTATAACCATTCGTATTTTACTTTCAAGTATGTATGATCTTATTGGAGCCTCACAAGAAGCTGATTTAATTTAATTGAGATATTGTTATATTCCAATAAAGAAACTAAGTGATTTGTATGAGTGACAAAGGTAATAGGTGATTGGTTGAGTATTTAAACTTAGGTATTTCAGATTTTTCTTTCTACACAAGAGTGCTATAGACTTCTTGCTTTTTTTCATTTTAAATTTGACCTCTCACAACTTAGCAGTCTTTCAATTATCATGTAACTTCTCTGAGATTTTTTCTGATTTTCCCCTACCCTTAAACTCCTGGTTCTCGGCTGAAGCTGCAAATCAGAAATATATGTTGACATTTGAAAAATTAGGAATGCCCATGTTCAATATCTTTAAACTCTTAGCAGAATGCCATAGCTGCACAGGTGATTCTGATGCACAGCCAGGAATCATTGTTCTGAATGGATCCTGTATCCCATTAACATTTTGGATTTTCTTTTTTATAATATTTGCAGTATTTCTTGTATCATTGTCCCTTGAGCATCTGTTTGCCTTTACCCCCTCTTCTGTTGTATTACTTTTTGAGAGCATATTATTATTTACAAATAGTAAGCACTAAGTTACTTTGTGAACTGAACACAATGGTTAGCGGTAAAATTTCGGATGCGAAAAGTTGTTGGAAGATTCATAACCCATTCACTTAGTTGTGGGGAGTTTGAAGGCAGAAAAGTCCCTTGAATTTGGCATTTACTAGGTTATTGGTGAGCTTGAAGAGAATATTTTCAGTGAGTTGGTGAGGAGTTGGAGCTATATTGCAAGAAATAAAGAAGAATGTCAGGGTTTAGATAAGTGTCTCTTAAGAGATCTGGTTTAAAGAGACAGTAGCTTGAAGTATTATCAAAGCTGAGGAGAGGTTTTTATTTTGACATGTAAAACTTACTAGGTGTTGAGTAATAATAAAGTGATAGAACACCTTTTGAGTTTCTCAAAAAGAAAAATGCTGTGCATAGTTTTCTGAATTCATACATTAAGGATAATTTTGTAATCTCGTAGTTTATGGAATAGTTAAATGCTTCCTAAGTCAGTCTCATATCTTTACACTGAGGCTGTTTTCCTATTCATGTTAAAACTTGTATTCAGAACACTTGAACAAAATAAAGTTTTATAAAAAACTGAAAAGTTTTAGTTTTATCATCAGTTACAGATTATAGATTTTATATGAAGGATAAGATACTTCCCCAAAACAAAAACCTTCCTCACATTACTCAGTATAACATTGGGAAAATTGAAATAATACTAGGAATACATTATTTGTCCTCAAATGTTTTGGCCATACAATATTATTTTCCTTTAACCTGGTGGTATTGTATGTATGTGGTTATATATTTTTTTGTTCTTAATAGTCTTTATTTTGTATTCAAAAAACTGTGGCATGTGCTATTTAAGATTTCACATATATTGTGGCTTAGAATGAGACTTAATTAGGTTTTAATTTGGGTTTTTTTTTAAAAAACATTAATTAGTTGTATATTAGTTGCACCAGTAAACAGCTGAAGGAAGAAAGGGGAAAGCAATTCAGTAATCTATCAAAATTGAATTGGAACAGAGTCAGTGTTCTGTTTCATTAAAACTATAAAATGCCAGAATGAATTTCCATTCTTATACTCTTTCTAAAAAAAAAATTTTTTTTTAAATAGATGATTCCTCCCAGGGGCTGTGCTTATGTTTGTATGGTTCATCGACAAGATGCATTTCGAGCTCTTCAGAAACTTAGTTCTGGATCATATAAAATTGGGTCCAAGGTCATTAAGGTGAGACTTTGTGGAGGGGGAATGTATATCTTAATTTTAATGTCTGTTTTGTTAAAGTGTAAGATTTTTTTGTGGGAAGGGGTCACATGCTCTTGTTTTGTTGGATTATTAGAATGTCCCTATATTATATTCATCTTTTTTAATGTTATGGACAAATCTCATCAGAACCTTACTATTTCAGTATTGTCGAGTTACAGAATTAGATATGGGTAAAATAAGTCCAATAACCAAAACTTGAGTCACAAAGTTCCTTGAATCACAGTTGCCATAGTTCTCTGAGTCAACCAGGGCACCATTTTATGAGAACTTTTTCATTTTTACATGTTTGTTTATTATTCACTTTTTCTTTCCAGCCCTTCTTAATTATACCCCCTAATTATATTATTGTTTTCTTTTTCTTAAAAAAACATCTTTTTTTATATATACCAGGCCTTTGTGAAGGGATTATCTATAAGTTAAGTTTTTATTTTCCTCCTAATCTTTACACTGAGAATTTATTGAGTATTTTTCCATTATTTCTGGTGATTAATTCACAATTTCATTCCTGCTATTTTGAGTTAATTTATTCCATCAATTTCTGCAACTAGATTAAAAACTATAACTGCTTTCGAGATAGTTAATGTATGCTTATCTTTTCTCATTTCATGGCAGATATATTCTCTTTATAAACTAAAATATCACTGGTCTCCTTCTTGGAGTAAAAGGTTTTGCTTGAGTTATAATAACTTTCCTAATTATCATTAATGTAGATTGATTTTTTTAATGATGAAAAGTAGATTTGGATTGTCTCTGGAAATGTGTAATTTTTTTTTTTTTTTTTTGAGACAGAGTCTCACTCTTTTGCCCGGGCTAGAGTGAGTGCCGTGGCGTCAGCCTAGCTCACAGCAACCTCAAACTCCTGGGCTCAAGTGATCCTACAGCCTCAGCCTCCCAAGTAGCTGGGACTACAGGCATGCGCCACCATGCCCGGCTAATTTTTTCTATATATTTTTAGTTGGCCGATTAATTTCTTTCTAATTTTAGTAGAGGCGGGGTCTCGCTCTTGCTCAGGCTGGTCTCGAACTCCTGATCTCAAACAATCCGCCCGCCTCGGCCTCCCAGAGTGCTAGGATTACAGGCGTGAGCCACCGTGCCCAGCCTGGAAATGTGTAATTTTAGAGTTGAAGTAAGAAGTGGAAATAAATCCCAGATTGTAAGCACTATCTCTAATGCAGGTTTTATTTTAAAAATGAGCAAAAACAGAAGATAATGGAAAAAATTTTCTTGGCTGTTATTAGTTTTTTAGCTTTGCGCATCCTACTGTTTTCTTTTTTTGTTTGTTTTCTTAGAGTTAGGGTCTCTCTCTGTTGCTCATGCTGGAGTGCAGTGGTGCAGTCATGGCTCACTGCAATCTCAAACTCCTGGACTCAAGTGATCCTCCTGTCTCAGCCTCCCGAACAGCTGGAACTACAGGCACGCGTGACCATGCCTGACTATTTTATTTTGTTTTTTTAGAGACAGGGCCTTGCTATGTTGCCCAGGCTGGTCTTAAACTCCTGGCGTCAAGCATTTCTCCCTTCTTACTCTCTAAAATGCTGGGATTACAGGCACCAACTGTTTTCTACAACTAATTTCATTTGTTTTTACATAGTTCACATATAATTTTGAACTTTCTGCCTTGTTTTTACAATATATATATGAGTTTCCTGTTTTCCTCTTCCCGTTCACTATAGATTGCTTGGGCTTTAAACAAAGGTGTAAAAACAGAATACAAACAATTCTGGGATGTGGATCTCGGGGTGACATATATACCGTGGGAAAAAGTTAAAGTGGATGACTTGGAAGGTTTTGCAGAAGGAGGCATGATTGATCAGGAGACTGTAAATACTGGTAAGAACCCCAAGGTCATTTTATTGTTAAAAAAGTATTCTTAAAAGTTGGTAATTGAAATGAGTTTGGGTGGGAGGGTAAATTGTGTATATTTTATTTTCTGGATTCATCTCCCAAAAAAGAGAAAAAAGAAACACTACTGTGTCCAATATACATACTTAATGGATCTTATTTCATAGGGGTCAAAGTATGGATTATAAATGTAGCATTTTTCATGTATGTCTTTTTAAAATTTTTGATATTTCACATACAACTGTGTATATGAATGCTTTCAAAACTAAATATTTCTAATTTTGAATTTAAGTGGGAACTGAGGACTTGGGAAGCTTCTTTGAAAAACTCCACGTGTTATTTTGAACAATATTCCATATTGGGACTAGCAGGAGTAGAAGCTTAGTTTAGAGAGCTCTGGTTCAGGTTCATGCACTGTTAGAATACCTTCTAGAATGCCTTCTAAAATATCAAATGATCATCTAGCCTACTCTTTTAAAAAATTTTGTCTCTTTATTTTGGAAGATTCAAGTTATAAATTCACAAAATGGTTAGCAGTTATTCCAATTGGCCAGGCGATTGACAAAAAAGAAAAATTGAAATAAAATGATTAGTAGTTGCAACCAGTAAGAAATCTTAAAATTGACATGTGGAAAAGAACTGAAATATAATAGATACCTTATTTTTTCACGTCTTAGCTCTGTTTAACAAAATCAGCTAATTTTCAGAATGTTTTACTTCTCAGGCCAATGTAAAGCTCTTCAACATTTTTTTCAGTTGTTTTCTTCCCATCACTCCCTCCTCCTACCCCCACCCACACACAGCTGTTTCTCCAGGACATTCATTCATTCAATAAATATTTTAGTTTTTACTGTGTGCCAGGCCTAATTTTAGAAACTGGAATTATAGCTGCGAAACAAATAGACAAAAATCCTTCTTCTCGTGGAGTGTAGCACAGAGGTTGACAATCTGCTGCCCGTGGGCCCAGTCCTGCTAGTAGCCTGTTCTGTAAATAAAGTTTTATTGAAATGCAGCCATGCTCGCTTATTTTATATGACTTTTTTTTCAACATCAGTTGAATAATATCAACAGAACATTTGGTCTGTAAAACCTGAAATACTATATAGAAAGTTTGCCAGACATGTTTTAGTGGAAAAAAATAGATAATAACACAAAATAGATGAACTATATAGTACTTCAGTGTTAAGTTCTAAGAAGAAAAAAACAGGGAAGGGAGATGAACAGTGTGTGGCTGTGGAGGTATGGTACTTTTTACGTGGTTGTGGAAAGTCTGATGGAGAGAGTGATATGTGAAGGGATGAGACATGTAGCTATCTGGGGAAAGAGCATTCTATACAGAGGGAACAGCAAGTGCAAAGACTATATTCAAAAATAGGGAGACCAGTGTAGTTTGAGCAAAGGGAGTGCAAAGTGAGTAGTAGAAGATGAAGGCAGAGAGGTGTACAGAGAGGCAAAGTTACGTAAATCTTAGCAGTTCTACTTGATCTTTACTCTGAAAGAGATAGGGAAACCTTGGAGGAACCGTTAGAGCTTGTTTGTTCTAATTCTGGGTAGCCGTATTTTCAGAAGGATTTTTCTGTATTGGGTTAATACTTTCCTAGTTGGTCTTTCTTTGTTGTACCTTGTGATAAAAAAAATTGAGTAAGGTTGGTTCCTCTTGTATCAGATAGCCATTGAGATACACATCTATTATATCCCTTCTAAGTGTCTTCTTTAGATTAAATATTTTAGTATCTTTTATTTATGTCTCACGTGTCATGTTCTTTTGGACTGCTTGGTATCCTAATCAGATTTATCTGAGCAATAATCTAGGGTGGCACCTACAGTTGTGGATATATCTTAAAGAGGTGCCAAGGTAGATGAAAGACTTAGATGTGAAATGAATATACGTAGAAGAAAATGATGAAGTTGCACCAACCCAAAGGAAATCAATATCAAATATTTTATTTAGAATGGGAAACTGTGAAAAGTTCAGAACCTGTTAAAGAGACGGTCCAGACAACTCAGAGTCCAACTCCAGTTGAAAAGGAGACAGTGGTCACAACCCAGGCAGAGGTTTTCCCTCCACCTGTTGCTATGTTGCAGGTTAGTGCTGGGTGGTTTGTTTTGTTTTGTAAAATGTGTTGTTTTACATTTCTGTTTTTACTCATGCATTTACTTTATAAAACTTAGAGGAAATTATCCAAATTAGAATAAATATTTGTCAATAGTATTAGGCAAAAGAATTTTTTTTAAAAATCTCTTTTAAAAAATGTTACTAATGCTGTGGTATCACTGTGCTAAACACATTAAGTTTAAAATAAATGTAAATATGGAAGTATTACTTCTGAGAACTTGAATGATTTTTTTTTTTTTTAGATTCATGGTTTTCTGAGAAGTCAAACTGACAGGACAATAAGTTGTCTTAAGGAGTTTAATCAAACATTTTTTGAAAAAATTATTTTTGAAATGATCTCATTCGTATTTAAATGTTTGTTTATTGAACAAATATTTATTGAGTGCTGGGTCTGTGACACATCAGTAGGGGAAAACCCACAAATCCCTATGCTTTTGAACTTTTCATTCTCAATAGAGGAGTCAGAAAATGTAAAATAAATAAGACTATGAGAGTCTATGGAAGGAAAAAGGTAGTGTAAGGCTGATAAGGAGTGCCTGGGTATGTGCTTACAATTTTAAATAGAATGGTGAGGTAGACCTAATTGAGAATGTGGAATTTGAGCAACACCCTTAGGGAATTAACCATGTGGATATCTGAGGAAGAGCATTCCAGGCATAGGTAACAACCTATGCCGGGAGCATGCTTGGTATGTTACAGGAACAGTAAGTAGGCTAGAGTAAAGCCAGTGAGAGGCAGGTTAGTTGAAGGTAAACCTCTGTAAGGACTTTGGTTTCCACTCTGAGTGGGATGAGGAGCCAGTGGAGGATTTTGAGCAGAGGAGTGACTTGATCTGGCTTACAGTTTTAAATGATTGCACTGGCTACTATTTTGAGAATAGGCTGTAATGAGCTTTGATAAAAGGGAGACCAGTTAAAAGACAGTTGTATTAATAGCAATCCAGGTGAGAGGTGATGGTGGTTCAGAATAGACTGGTAGCAGTGGAGGTAATGAGAGCTGGTTAGATATTAGGTTTATTTCCAAGGTATGACTGTAGGACTTCCTGGCATGATTGGAGTTGTGAGCAAAAGCAGAGAGGCAAGAGTTTTGGTCTGATAAATTGGAAAGATGGAGTTACAATTATCTGAGAATGGGAAAAACTGTGGGAAGAGTTCTTTTGAGAAGGACAGTTGGGAAATGGTGAAGTTCAGAAGGGAGGTAAAGCTATGGTACAGATAAGTATTTGGGATTTTTTTGTACCTACAGTGAGCAAAAGATAACTTATGCTGGGATTAGAAAATAAATTTATGAGAAATTTGAGCCATTCTAAAGCTCTTATTTACATGCTTCCTAATGGTAGTTAGGTTGCATAGCATAGATAGGTATTGTTAAGCTTAGTGGGAGATGGAAGTTTAAAATGCATGATATTCAGTATTCAACTAGGTGACCATTACTTTATGTCTCTTAAATGTAAGGTAGAGTTCACAGTCTCTAAGTAGACTCTTTTGGATAATATTGCCTTGTTTTTACCCTAAGTAGGTTCACTAACAGGTTAGAAAAAAAAAAAAAGGAAAGAAAGAAAAAAACCCAAAAACTTTAAAATGGTATTTGCTACCTTCTTAAAAAAGAAATAGAAATAATTTACCTTTAGTTGTTCCAGGATGTAATCATTGCAGGTAAATAAACTGATCAGTGGACTTTTTTTCTGTCCACCAAAGATTCCAGTGGCTCCAGCTGTGCCTACAGTTAGTTTAGTCCCACCAGCATTTCCTGTGTCGATGCCAGTTCCTCCTCCTGGATTCAGTCCAATCCCTCCACCTCCTTTTCTACGAGCAAGTTTTAACCCTTCACAGCCACCACCTGGTAAGCAATTTTAGTCTTAATATTTGAACTCTGTTTAAAATATCATTAAAGTTGTTCTTTTTCTAGGTATCAATGCTGTAGAGCAGTGATTCTCAGACCTTAGTGACCAAAATCACTTGGAGGCCATCTTAAAGCATAGATTGCTGGGCCCAATCTCTGGTGTTTCTGCTCCATTAGGTCTGTGGTGGGACTGGAAGAGTTTTCATTTCTGATTTGTTCCCAGGATGCAGATTGCTAAGAAGCACTTACAGAGAAAAGAAATGAAATTCCTTTAAAATGATTGGAAATCATTACTCTTAAGATAATGTAAAATTTATTTTGAAGTTTTTATTTGAAAGTTACCCATAATTATCACCCTTTCATCAGAAAGTTTGCATTGAAATCTCTAGATTGTGCCTCCTAAAAATCATTAGGTTCCATTTTGACATTTGAAATTATATTTTAAAAGGCCAAGTGCAAATGGAATACTTTTTTGACCTAATAAAATACGGATAAACAAAAGTTCCTTGAATTAGTGTTTCTAGGTAAAAACTATAGATTTTTTAAACACAGCTCTTATCAACTAAATACATATAAATTGTTTATATAGTTTGAGATAGAGCTGTTAGTATTAGATCACAGGTTAGAAAAATGATGGAGAGATACAAGGGATCAGAGAATATATATATTTTTAAATTTTTTTCTTTGAACTCATGATTTGCCTATCATAAGAAAAGTCATTCTTTGATTTCTGTAATTTTTGTTCTTAGCCATTAGATAGAGTTCCTAAAAACTGTCAGCAAGACTAAAATAAATTTATCTTCAGAGAATGGCTGTAATTTATTTGTCATATAATACAAAATTTTTAAACTGTGGTTTAATACATGACTGGAAGTTGATACAGATTTTAATAAGAATTTTATCTTTTTATATATATATATATATAGAGAGAGAGAGAGAGAGACAGACAGACAGACAGACACAGCCTCTCACTATGTTGCCCAGGCTGGTTTCAAACTCCTGACCTTAAGCAATCCTCCCACCTCAGCCTCCCAAGTAGCTGGGATTACAGGCTTGAGCTACCACACCCAACAATTTTTTTTGTATTTTGAATATCGAAAAATTACTTTGTCAAGAATTTTCTGTATCTGTGATTTGAAAATTTATTTAGGAAGATATTTTAAATGATTATTTCAGAAATCATAAACTTTATAAAGTATTATTAATTTGTTGAAAAACCACATATTCTTCTTCCTTATTTTTATTAACTTTTCTAGTTAAATTTAATGCTGGTTTTATATCTCAAAAATGCAGACGAACAGATTTATAGTTAGATCACTTAATATTTAAAATCATTAAAAAGCCAATATTGAGGTTTTATTTCAATGCTTAAAACATAATATCTCATGCAAGGCTAGTGAAGATATTTTGATCGGTGGGTAAACAGCATATGTATCAAAGAAATAAAATGGCATATTTGACAGATGACATTATTGCATATAAAGCAATCAATAGCTTGAAATATAATGTTTAACTTTCCCATGCAGTCACCGTTCAGGCATATAAACAGGTTACCTGGCTCCTATTAGTCTTTGATTTTATAACATTGTAGAACACGACACAGGACTTGAATGAGTAAATATTATAAATAGGATGTGCCTATGATTAGGCTCTCTCTGCTTTACCTGCCTTACTAAGGATCAGATAAGATAGCATATATAAAAGGCATTTTTAAAATAATGTATCCATATATACGAGATCATGGTAATAAAAGTCCATTTTAAGAATGTGGAATTTCACTTGTAGCTGTTGAAATCTTTGATTTAAAACAAGTAATTTTTCTTGTGCTATTTTTTTGGGGGGGGCTTCTTTTTCCACATAGGTTTCATGCCACCTCCAGTTCCCCCACCTGTTGTACCACCCCCTGCGATTCCACCAGTAGTACCAACATGTGAGTTTTCTACTTTTAAAATTTTCTTTATTCATGGTAGTGTTAGTGTGTTGGTTCTCATTCTGGTGAACTATTAATTTTTTTATTATGGAAGTTTTTAGACAAATGCATGTTAGATGATTTCTAGAAAATTAACAGTATCATATGACATTCATTTTAGATTGTCTCAAAATGTCTTTTTATGATTGCTTTATCAAAATTCAAAGAAGGTTCTCCCACCATATTTGTGTTGTTTTTTGTTTTGTTTATTAAGTGTCTTAATCTAGTGCAATCCTGCCCAAAGCCTCCTTTTCTGAATCATGCATGACTTGAAGAAACAGTTCAGTTCTTTTTTTTTTTTTTTTTTGAGACAGAGTGTCACTCTATTGCCCGGGCTAGAGTGCCATGGCGTCAGCCTCGCTCACAGCAACCTCCACCCCCTGGGTTCAAGGGATCCTCCTGCCTCAGCCTCCCGGGTTGCTGGGACTACAGGCATGCACCACCATGCCCGGCTAATTTTTTCTGTATTTAGTTGTCTGGCTAATTTCTTTCTAATTTTGGTAGAGACGGGGTCTCGCTCTTGCTCAGGCTGGTCTAGAACTGCTGACCTCGAGCGATCCTCCCACCTCGGCCTCCCAGAGTGCTGGGATTACAGGTGTGAGCCACCGCGCCCGGCCAGCAGTTCAGTTCTGCATATAAGATCCCAAATAATGGACTGGGTTTTTTTCTTATTTGTGGTATTGAATTTGTTCCTCTGTTTGAATTTCATGTAAAATGGCAGTTAACAAAGGCTTGCTTAGATTCCAGTTCAACTTTTTTTTGCAAGAATACTTTAGAAGCAAAGTCTAACTATAGGCTTGTTATTATATCATATCAGGAACCATGCATTGCCTTCTTGTCCCAATTTTTTTTTTTCTTTTTTCTTTTTTTAGTAGACTTTATTTTTTGAGAACAGTTTTAGGTTCACAGCAAAATTAAGCAGAAGATACAGAAAATCTCCATGTACCCACTGCCGCCATACATGCACGGCCTATCATTATCAACATCCCCACCAGAGTGGTACATATATTACAATTTATGAACCTGCGTTGACACATCATTATCACCCGAAGTCCTTAGTTTACATTAAGGTTCACTCTTGGTGTCTTGTTCCATTTTTAATAATGTTATGATGGAGCAGAGCATTCAGGTAGTGAAACCTGGTCATTAAAAAAATTTCCTTTCAAGTTTTCATATGATGGTTTCATCCATTGATCATTGTTGCTTGAATTTACTTTTCATTAGTTGCAAATGGTGGTCTTTGTAAATCTGTAATTCTTTGCACATTTCTTACCTAGAATTTTTTTTTTTTTTTTTTACCAAGAAGAACTTTCTCTTAACAATTAGTAGTACTTAGTTACCCAAGAAATTTAGTTTATATGGAAAAACCAGGGTGGGTACTACATCTTTCCCTTAATTGTCATGTTTCAGAGTAATAAGTTCTGTGGGTATTTCCAGTGATAATCCGGTGACTGAAGAAGGGAGAGGATTTCTCTTATTTCTTGTCTCTTTGCTCCCATGTCCCCTTCCTCTTCTTTTCTCCTTTAGTTTTTTTAGTGTTTATGGATTAATAGATTTTTGCTTCCAATCAATCAGTTGAATTCATTTTTCTTTTTGAAGTTCAAATTGTTTCATCTTTGGACAGTGGGAGACCTTTCATGTTGCTTCTCTATCCTTTGAGTTGACTGCATTAGTTTTTGAGAGCTGCTTAGCTTTTTGGCCCAGTATATCCCAGAATAATCTTGTGTCTTCCTGCTCCAGTCTGAGAATCAGCTATTTTCACAAATGGAGTATAGTATTTAGACACTACAATTTGGATACTAGATTTTCATTTTGCTCTTGGGTTTTTTATTGAGTATAGGAATTTTTAGTGGACAAAAGTAGAAAATACATATTTTGAAAAGAAAATATGAATGTACACTATTTATAAAAACAAAGTTAACATTACAGGACTTTTTATTTAATACTTAGCTGCTTTGATTTTTATACTTGCTCCTATTCTCATATACTGAAAACATTATTTATATTTATTATTCTACAAAATAGACTTATATACATAAAATATTTAGAAAGTAATAAGACCAATGTTACTGCCAATAACAAGACAACTGGATGAAACTTAAGATTTCCGTGCTGCTTTCTTTGTCCTCAGAAAACACTAACATGATTGCTTATTTTCATTATCCTACAGTACTGACGTATATGCGCATACAGTGGTTTAAAAGTAGTAAGACCAATGTTACTGCTAACAAGAACACTGCTGGATGAGGCTAAGATTTCTCTGTTGCTTTTTTGTCCTAGGGATGTATAATAAATTACTGTCATCAAGGTTACCTGAAGTAATAATTTCCTCTTCATAGCTTCGTATGTGACTTTTTTTTCTTAAATTTTTGTGGAATGTGCACCACGGCCTACCTGCTTTTGATATCTATGTTTTCTTCAGTGGAATAGACATTTCAAAAGGAATGCAGATTAACTCAAAAGTTAATATATATAGACATGTGTTAGCTTACTCCATTCTATTTCCTTTTTCCTATTGTTGGGCATTTCAGAAGTGTTAAATACCCTTTTATTCATTTTCTCCTTCCAGTCTACGGTTTATCTACAGTAGTTCTCCAGGCTTCTAAACAAATCTTCAGTATTTTAAGCAAGCCTACCTCAAAAATTAGACCTGAAAAGGCCTTTGTTACAAGGAGTGTACATGATATATAGAGACTTTAACTTTTGATAATCTAATCATTTTCCTTGAATTCTTAAGTTCTTTTTCCTTTCAGTGTTTAGACAGCATTAAGATTTTTCCTTTTTGGTATTGTTGGTTAATTAGAAAGAACTGTTTATTCTTTCAGAAAATTAGACTAAATGTTCAGGAGTCATTTCTGAATTCACCATTCACAGAGACTTTTCCTAGAGTGTACCTCTCAATTATTTCTTCCTAGTTTATTAATTTTGGAAAATCTGTGACCAGTTAATGAAGAAAGAGAAATACTAGTGTGCCAGATACTGTCCAGATTGCTTTCACTGTCTCATTTAATTTTCATAATTCCCATACATCATCACAGTTGATTTTATAGCTCTGTTATATGCTGACAGTTTGTCTAGGTAATCTAGAGTTAAACGTGAAGATAAAATATTTCCTAAAATCTCTAAGTATGATTTAATAGTATTCTAAGTGACATAAATTGGACTAAAAATTATAATTGTATAATTATCTTTTATTCCTCTAATTAAGTTTTTTAACATATAAATGACATGCATTCGGGGATTTTTCTACCCATTCTTTAAAACAGAATGTTTATAACTTTATATTTGTAGTCCACCTCACCTATTCTCATGTGATGAGTTTCTAACCTTGTTTGAACAAAAGATAGTGGATGTAAGGACCCTAGTACATTGTTATTTCAAGGGAATTGGACAGATTTTCATTCTCGGACATACTTACCAGTCTACACTAATTTTTTCCATGTATTTAGATATTCACTTATCTGGTACCCTTGGAAAATTATTAGTACTACTACTATTACTAGAATTTACTTTATAAGTACTGGTCCTTACTAAACATTTTTGGTGAAAATATTTTTAAAAATTGTAGGTTTTCCCTATTTTTAGAAAGTAAAGTTTTCTAAATATAATTTAGCCTCTTCATGATGACTTATTTACCATTTTGAGCAATAATAATTATATAAAGTGCTCAGTAATACATAGATGCATTAAATTAAACACTCAAGCTGCCAGAAAACTTAGCATATGAATTGAGTAACTAGTTAAATCTGAAATATATTTTTCTCATCTTTAAACAGCTTTAGTGCAGCCACCATTATCCATGACCCCAGAAACTGTGAAAGATGTTGGATTTGGTAGCCTTGTTATACCAGGCTCTATTGCCAGCAGTCTTGCTACTTCCACTCTGCCAGCTGGAAATGTTTTTAATCCTCCAACTAAACAAGCAGAGCCTGAAGAAAAAGTACCTCATCTTATAGACCACCAGATTTCTTCTGGCGAAAATACCAGAGCAGGTAAAACAAATAACATAAACACAACCCTACAAATACAGTTAAATCATAAGCATTACCTCTCTGTATTGGTGTTTAATTTTGGGGTGGCATGCATTTGTAACCACTTCAATATGCAATGTTGAAATACTGCAATTTTTTGAAAGAGATCACTATGTCCCAAAATTTCTATTTAAAAATATGACATTCTGTTCAGGATAATACAGATTTCAATACTTTTCCATTAAGACTCCTACTATATTCTTGTGTTTTGGGACTACTTCAGTGTGGTGGTGTCAAAATAAGATTGCACAAAATCTGTATACTTAAAGGAAAGTAAAAATTGGCAAGTATTAGGTGTAACTAACTTCTACCGGGAACTTAACTTCTGTCAGGTATTATCCAGCTAGGTGTAGAAGATAAATATGGCGTTTGAAACCAGCAAGTCCTTTTTTAATGGCTCCATTATTGGTATATTAAGAATTACTCTTTAGAAAGATTTTTGTTGAAGATGGAGAATCAGTATAATACCTGACAGTTTTGTTTAACTTAAAAGTTTTCATGTAAAGATTTTAGGTATTAGCTCCACTTAAATTTTAGTATTTAAATTCACTCTGTGTAGTATTAATAATTTTAGCTTCAATTTTTATTTAGTATCTAGTGTACCTTGATTCTTAGGGGATACAAGTAGCTGATTAACTCTAAGCTAACTACTGGAAATTTATAGCATTAATAATTATAAATATAGTTTCCTTTTCATACCACAATGATTGTTTTTTTGGATTATTTCTCCTCTTTTCATTTTAGTGATTCCAAATGATATTCCAAGTAACGCTGCAATTTTAGGAGGCCAGCCACCAAATGTGACAAGCAATTCTGGAATTCTGGGAGTCCAAAGACCAAATATATCGAGTAATTCTGAAATTCTTGGTGTCCGGCCATCTAATGTTTCCAGTGGTTCTGGGATTATTGGAGCCCAACCACCAAATATTCTGAATAACTCTGGAATTTTGGGAATACAGCCGCCAAATGTGTCAAGTAGTTCTGGACTTTTGGGAGTGCTACCCCCAAATATACCTAACAATTCTGGACTTGTAGGAGTGCAGCCACCAAATATTCCAAATGCTTCTGGACTTCTGGGAACACATCCACCAGCTGGACCTCAAAATTTACCCCCTTTAAATATCCCTAGTCAAAGGATGCCTGCAATGCCAATGTTAGACATTCGTCCAGGACTAATACCACAGGCACCTGGACCAAGATTCCCTTTAATACAGCCTGGAATACCACCCCAACGGGGAATCCCTCCCCCATCAGTACTTGATGCAGCTCTTCATCCACCACCCCGTGGACCTTTTCCTCCAGGAGATATTTTTAGTCAGCCAGAAAGACCTTTTCTAGCTCCTGGAAGACAAAGTGTAGACAATGTTACTAACCCAGAAAAAAGGATACCACTTGGGAATGATAACATTCAACAGGAAGGAGATAGAGATTACCGTTTTCCTCCTATAGAAAGCAGAGAAAGTATTAGTAGACCTCCCCCTATGGATGTTAGGGATGTAGTTGGGCGTCCTGTTGATCCAAGAGAAGGTCCTGGAAGGCCTCCATTAGATGGTAGGGATCATTTTGTAAGACCTCCTTTAGATATAAGAGAGAATCTTGTGAGACCGGTTATAGATCATCTTGGTCGAAGAGACCACTTTGGCTTTAATCCAGAGAAGCCCTGGGGGCATAGAGGAGATTTTGATGAGAGAGAGCATCGGGTTCTACCTGTCTATGGTGGTCCAAAAGGCTTACACGAAGAAAGAGGTAGATTTCGGTCTGGAAGCTATCGATTTGATCCTAGAAGTGGTCCTTGGAACAGAGGATTTGGACAAGAAGTTCACAGAGATTTTGATGACCGCAGAAGACCCTGGGAGAGGCAAAGGGATAGGGATGACAGAGATTTTGATTTCTGCAGAGAAGTGAATGGAAATCGTCTTGGACGAGATAGAATTCAAAACGCTTGGGTTCCCCCTCCTCATGCTCCTCGAGTTTTTGATTATTTTGAAGGGGCCACTTCTCAACGAAAAGGTGATAATGTGCCTCAGGTTAATGGTGAAAATACAGAGAGACATGCTCAGCCACCACCTTTACCAGTGCAGAGTGATCCTGAACTTTTTGAAAAACTGACATCTTCAAGTGAGATAAACAAGGAGAAGAGTGACACAGTTGCTGATGTAGAAAGTGAACCAGTGGTAGAAAGCACAGAAACTGAGGGGACATAATCATCACTCAGTAGGTAAAAGATACCTTTTGTAAAGTTGTCATCTCTCTGTAATAGATTAATGGCTGACTGGACCATAGTTGTTCACTTTTGTCTGCCAGAATTAAGTTAATCTGATGTTCATGTTCACCTTTCTCTTAAAATAATTGTACAACTGACTTGTATAGACATTGTTCTTAATATGAACATGGTAGGTAAACTTTTTTTTTAATTTTTCTGATAAAATATAAGTGTTGCCCCCAGATTCTTTTAACGTGAAAGAAATGAATAACAGCTTGTCAGAGACTTCCTATGGAAGAAAGAATTTTTTAGATACTATCATTAGGTTGGATATGGTAATAGATATATTTCAAAATAGGAAGTGGTGGTATATCTTATCCATATCTTTAGGCTGCTGCAGAATTTTAAGGTAATAGACAAAGCTGTGATATTTTATGCAAAGACTGGCTCTAGATATTTGAGGAGCACAATACAGAGATTTTTAAAAAAGTGATTTTGTAAAATCTACACTATGGTCTCTGTTTCTCCAAAGTAAGTGTTTGTGATTTGTTCCTCATACTGCAGTGAGTAAAAAAAGAACAAGAAAACAACAACATAAATATGAAAGTACGTTTCAATGTTGGGTGAATTTTGTTTTTAGATGCCAATAAAACTTATTTGTTTGATAACAGTGTTCTAGGAATTGTATTTTTTTAACCTACAGATTCTTAAAACCCTTAATCATTATTAGCAGCATGTGCTTAGTTTTTGCAAAAGTTTTCTATTACTCTTATAACAACAATGAAGAAGTGTGTGGTGGAAAAAGCATGTACTTTATAAAAATCATGCAGTCTCATTAGTATGTGTGTATTATCCATGTATATTTATTGTGTAAATCATACATAGTTTTATTTTTTGTTTGTTTCTCTGTATGTCTACCTTCATGCACATACAGAGAAAATAGAAAGTTGAAAAAGTTTAGGTAATAAAATATTCTTTAAAACCTGATAGAAAGTGAGAGAAATTTGGCTAATTAACATTGCTCATAGTTAAAGTTCATAGTCTTGATGAAGGTAAAATAAGAAATATTGTAAAGAAATACATTGGCAGTTTGGCAGTTCTTTTTTAATATAATTAAGCATGAAGCCAGATTTAGCATGGAGCCAAATTTCACCTAAATGCTTGCATTGGTTTGTTTCACACTATATTTTGCTATTCTGCATAGATAGTACTAGCAGTAAAATACTTTGGTCACGTGCCTGAAGTGAATTTAATTGCTCAAAATGTATAGTGGTGTTGGTGGACTTAAAGACATTAATTTGTATACCAGGTATAGAATATCCATCATGTGCTTTTGTAGGCTCTGTGTAATCTTGCAACCTCCAAGGTAAACTGAGTAGGAGCAAAATTTGGGGTTGGTTTGTTTTTCATTTTCATTTATTTCATTTATTTGCTGTTTGTTCCTCTTTGGGTTTTTTATATATATAAAACCATTAGTGTTTTTTAGTTTCTAATGGAAGGCTTTTATTTGGTTCTGTGAATATTGATTTTGTTTTCTATGCATTTCCAACAATTCATTTACTCTGTTTATCTAAAATTTCTAAACTACCTTTGTCAAGCCTCCAAAAAATGATAGAGCACACCAGCCATTTAAAATTTACTTACCTCTGATGATCTTGAGAGCTATAATAGCTTTGAGATTCCTGGCCAGAAATAAAAGACATCTACTTACAAGTTCTGAACAGAAGTACGTTATTTACTTTGTTATTTGGAAAAGTAGGTGAGAGTAGAAATGGGTAGAAATAGTTTAAATGGTGTTTATTTCCAAGGTAATTCAATTCAGTCAACAATTTGAGTTGGTTTATGATCTTTTCCTTAGGTTAATTAGGAAAAACCGTGACATGGGTACAAAGTTTTAATGTTCAGGAAAGATTGGCCTTGTCCTTAGAAAAATGTTACTGACTAAGGTTTCTCTCAAACTACTTTATTTGCATTTACCAGTATTAAAATTAAGTGACATTCACTTAGATTAAGTAACAATTAAAAATGCGAGACTTTCTAGTGATTTTTGGTCCCAAGCTTTTTATCACTATTGGTCCTATGTGTGCTTAAAAACAAAATATGTACAAGAGTTGCACTGGTTTGAAGATTCTAGTGGTGAAAGTTACCTAATCAGTTATCAGTACTGTATCTAGAAACCCATCTTAGAAATGTGTGATGACACTTTTTTAAAATAGCTGAAAAGAAATTACTGTGCGCTTGTTCTCACTTTGTCCTTGTTTTGTCATATAGTATTTAAGTGAAAGGAGAGTATTCATCTTCATACTAAATTTCCAAAACTGATAATTACATTTAACACTTTTTAAATGATAGAAAAGTTCATTGTCTTACTTTGGTAAATTTGGCATGTGCCCTACCTATCACATTTTTGATGCTTTTGTCACATTTCTGTCACTAGAATGCTAGCAATTAGAAATAAGTAAGGAGTAACCTAACTATTTTAATACAGTGGTTTGAAGTACTGCAGGCAGGACTTACTAGACACCAAATTCCTAGTGTTTTAATTTGTGACATGTTAGAATGATGTGACTTTCTGCAGCATTAGTAAACCGAACCACTAGTTTTTAAATGTTTTTTTGTCTCTAAACATTTCATTAAATATTGGCTTCTGTTCTTAGCATAAGTGCATATACTGTATTTGGTCATTTATTTTGTAGATCAAAACTTACTTTAAGTAGCCTATCTGCATCATAGTATGGGTAGAATGCTCCTTTATTCTAATTTTATTTCAATATAGGGTGGACAAATACTTGGAAAGTATTGGCAGATGAAAATATTGGAAGTGTGAAATTAATCATTTAAAACTCTGGAAGTAACTTCATATAATATTTCATTGATAAAATCTATTCGTTATTTAAGCTATTGCATTCCTAACAGAGCAGTTCCTTTTGTCCTTAGAAGTTAGTTGCTTCATTACAGTTATTTGCCATTTTTCACTCATAAAAGATGATAGTTTACAGAACCACATATTTCGGTTGTTCCGGGGGAGGGGATATTTGTTACACTTAAAAAGAAGTCACCTTTTTTAATTTGAAAAAGTACTTTTTAAATAAACACTGTATTTCATTGGATATAGGTGCCATTGGTTGTAAGAAGCACCATTCTTTTTCTATTCAGAAATAGAAAATGCTTGCGATAATGACATGCCAGTGATTGCAGGCACATCCCTATTTGAGAGATGTCAAAATATAAAAAATATCTTAGAATCAAAGAAATGTGGTATTTAATATTGAGCTAGGCATTCAGTTTAATAGGAATGTGTGGATATTACTGTTATCCAATGAAATGGAATAAATATCCTACTAATATAAACTTTTGTATACACACACACACACCCTTAAGTGATTTAGAGAGTATTTTAATGCTTTTTTTCATTGTATGTATTTTAGATGGGCACAACTTTTAATGAATAAGAGCATTTTAATATTTGATTAAAAGTAATTTTGTTATACCTTATGTGCCTTCATCATTACTACTGGGTGTTATATTAATAAAATGTTTTAATGGCTTTTAACTTTGAAAGAAAAAATTAACATTTTTCTTCTTAAAAATTAATATTTTTCTTATAGAAAGGGAGAGCAAATATCTTTATTTTTAAGATAGGCAAAATAAAACTCTAAATTATTTTAAGTAATCATAAATACTACAGTGTGACAGAGAATTAAAAATATTTGTTCATGCTGTGGTTTTTTATAAAATATCTTCTGAACTATAACTTAAATTGTAAACTAAAAATTTTATTTTTCACTTCTGAAGAAAAAATGGTTATTATAATTTTTAATGAGAGGCTTGAAAACAAGATGCCTTGATCCAGCAAAACTTAAAAAACTAGAATTTAAAATTAGTGGCACAAATTGTTTTGGTAGGGAGACATACTTTAAGTAGGGGTGCGTATTGGAAACAATTTGAGATGTACTCTCTGTGCTTCTCAGCCAGGAAATGTGTAACAGAATCACCTGTGGAGCTCTTTGAAAATCTTTTTGGAGTGGAGTGGGAAGTGGTCACCATAGACTTACTAATACAGAATCTCCTGGGGTAATACATATATGTATAAATTATATGTATACACCTTCTTGGGTGTGGATGTTTTTTAAAAATTCCCACATATCACCATTTTAGATATATTAAAATATGTAAATCTTTACCATACACTCGAGATTCTTAAAATTTTTAAAAATTAAAATATAAAATTACTTTTAATATTTCAACAAAGCATACAGTTAATTGTGGCAGTTTGTCTTGGAGGGTGAATCAAAAGTAGACAAGTCAGTTATCACAGGTGGTTTAAATTCAAACATTAATCTAAAAATTAGTTATTACAGCAAGAAAGGAATGGAAGGAAGCTTATGAGTTGGTTTTGTAGGAAGTATTTCTTTTACTCAAGTGAAACTTTTCAGTAGGGTACCTCAAAGAAAAATTTACTGGATATCATGTTATTAAACGCTTTAATTATAGAAGAGCCTCTTTGAAACAAAATTGTAAGTGTTAAATTTATCAGAGTCTAGAAGTAGTATTATAAGTAGGAGTATGTAGATGTGGATTGCACATCAAAAACTAGTACAAATTTGTGGTTTATTTGTGCATGAGCTTTGCTCAGACATTGTTCTTCCCTTCCACTTAATTCCCTTCTTTTTCACCATGCTCTTTTTATCCCATATGTACACTTAGAATTACTCTGCCTTGTTGTTCTGAAGTTTATGGGAGAGATAGAAGAAATACTCTAAGTAATTTGTAAAATATATATAGTATATCTAGAGGTAGAATTGTGCTAACGGGCTAACTTTATTTTGTGTGAGATATGTTAGATGCTTCAGATAGTAAACTGAGTGCTTTTGCATAGAGCTCAATAGGTGATTTAGTGAGTATGTAACATTTAAATAGCAGTGGCAGATATATAGCACCTGGTTGTCCTGTGCCATTTGTCTCCTGTCCCCTAACCCCCTCATGGGCAGCTATCACTGTTTATTTTTCTGCCTTTCCTAGAATTAGCCTCCAAATCCTCCTCCTCATAGCACTCCAGGCTCCTTTTTGACCCATGGTTCCAGCCAAGGACTATCAGTTGGATTTGTTGTTTGTGTTGAAAGCAGTTTGCTGCCCCTTGACTAAGTGATTTCTAAGGTCATCTCCAGCATTTAACTATCTTGAATTTATGAAAAAAGTTTTCTGTTCTATAAATGACCAGTTGAGGAAGAAAACTAAGAGAAGCAGAAGGAAAGACATTATTGGAATACTTTTTAAGACCACACAAATTTTATTGCCCCTGAGTTATTAAAACTGGCTTTAATAATTGCTAGATGTGTGGCTTTAGACTAGTTACTGAGCCTCTAAACATCATTTGTTAATAGCTAATCTGCAGGGTTAGCTTTTTATTAAAGATAATATTAGCTAATATTTAATGGACACATACTATGTGACAGGAACTGGGATAATTGTATTACCTGCATAATATAATTCTCATGACAATCCTATGAGGCAGTTGTTTTAATATCTATTTTACTAAAAAGAAACCTAAGTAACAGATTTAAGTAACCTCCCAAAGTCTCATAACTTGTAAATATTGGAGCAAAGATTGAAACCATGGTGTTTGAATTCGAAATTAGTGTGTACCACCTAATAAAAGTGCCTGACATATGGCACATGCTCACCAAATATTAGATTCTTTTCTCTTTAGGAAAGGCAAATACACATGCAGAAAAACAAAAGGCCTCATCAGGCTTATCCTTATGGCTCCAGTTAAACACTAAAGTTCTTTTCATTGGTCCAAACATACATCGGGCTATCTCCTTTTCCTATAGCTGAAGAATCACTTCAGCTTCATTTTCTTAGATCCTATTTTCATGATTTTTTTTTTTTTTAAGGTTACACCATGGCATAATACTATTAACTTTCTCGGTAACTCACTATTTTGGGGACAGGTTTGAGTTGCATCGATGTTAAGATTTCTTTTTGAAAACACTTTTTCCCACAAATTAAACAGAATTTCAAAACTCTTATCCTTTAAAATGTTTCATAAAGTAGAGCCGTGATTGTTTGCAGATTTATATTTTAGGATGTGGTTTTGGCAGCTCCTTTCTAAAATTTAGTAGTTATATGCTGGATGTACAATATAATGAAAACTTAGTATTCAATTTACTTGTGTATAAAAGACCTATTTTTGGTATATTCTATGGTTTGAATTAAAATGTGTAAAGTTAAATTATGGTAAGCATTCAGGGGAGTGAGTGTTCATTCACCACTTGAATTCTAAGAGTTCAGAGACTATCTTTTTTTCCTTGATGGCAATGAGTAATTTCAAGTTATTTTACCTAATAGAATATATAACCTGATTCTAGGTTTTCTTTCTCTTCAAGTCTTCAGGTCACTAAAGTCATATTCATATAAGATTTAATCCACAGTATGTTGTGGTGCTGACCTTTAAGAACTCTTTCCAGAGTCTTGGACAGATGACTCTGAACATTGTATCTGTATTATTGGCTAATCCACACATCAGAGGAACATATTTATCTAATTTGTGAATTATGTTTCTACTAAGCAAAAGTAATTATTATTTTGCTCATGATTATTTTGTGAAATAAAATGTTCTTGCACTTGAACAAGCTTTTCTTAATAACAAGAGTCTGTTTATTACTGAACTAGGGTCACATTAAGCGAGGGTTTTAGTAAAATAAGAAGACTTGTATAAAATAAAATAATCTTTGAAATGTAAAGAGTAACTACCATTTAAGAATTTGTCTTTTCTTCTGTGGTGATTAAAATTGCTTTGAGTTCTTTAGACAGGAGAGGGTTGTATTTTTCATGTCACTGTGATTACACCGAGGGTAGGGATTTAGAGATTTCTAAGTGGCAAAACCATCAAGGGCTTCATTTAGGGTAATGTTTTCAATAAAATTTACTTAATACTATTTTAATTACAGCACCCTTTTCTCATCATATATTACTTTTTGCTAACCAACTAGTCTGTCACCACAGGTTAAAATGCATTCTCATTACAGAGAGAAGGGTTTTGGAGGTGGAGAGAGGAACATTTTTAACCTCTGTGTGACAGGCATTCTACATAATTTGTTTATTTTCAGAAATATCCTGTTTGGTAGGCTTTGTTATCTGTTCTTTACAAACGAAGAAGCAAGCTCAAAGATGTCACACAATTTTGAATTTGCATGGGTGTTTGAGCCCAGGTTTTGCTGACTTCAGAGCTATGCTTTACATTAAAAGATGCTCTTTTAGAAAGGTAGATTTTAATATATGGTCTGTATAATTAGTTTCCTGGGGCTGCTGTAACAGCATAGCAGAAATTGGGTAGCTTAACACAACAGAAATTTATTTTCGCACAGTTCCGGAAGCTACAAGTCTGAAAGCAAGGTGTTCAGCAGGGCCATACTCTCTGAACGCTCTAGAGGAGAATTCTTCCTTGCCGGCCAAGCTCTGGCAGTTCTCAGCAATCCTTGGTGTTCTTGGCTTGTAGATGCATCACTCCAATGTCTGCCTCCATCATCACGTGACGGTCTTTTCTCCTGTGTCTTCACGTCATTATATTCTCTGTGCATGTCTGTGTCCAAATTTTTCTCCGCTTATAACAACATCATTTATATTGGTTTAGGAGCCCACCCTAGTTGGGTATGATCTCATGTTGACTAATTACACCTGCAGTGACCCTGTTTCCAAATTAGGTTACATTCTGAGGTACTGGGAATTAGGACTTCAACATATTGGGTGTGGGGTACACAGTTGAATTCACAACAGCCTATGACTAAATTGTATAACTATTTTAAGAACTGAGTAAATTGACCTTGAACATCTTAAAACACACATATATAGTGGATTTTAGAGTGAGAAATACGTCTTTATGGAATTCCATTTTTAAACTGCTTTGGGTGTTACAACAAACAAATTTAAATCATTAATACATATATTGCAAACCATTAAATAGGATACTCAGCACTGCCTCACTTTTTAGATGAATTTGTAATGCTCATATTTCTATGTTTCTTTAGTAACAGTTGAACTGGAGGAATTTGCAAAGAAAATGCAATAATAATATTAGTATTACATAACAATACTCAAGTTACTGTGAGTTATTCTTTCTTTAAAAAATAATGGTGACTTTTAAAGGTGGTAGTTTTTTAGACTTCATTAAATATGGCTGCCCTGAAAATGTACAGTGTTGTGCCTGTCCATTTCACTTCTGTACATCATGCTTTTTTTAACTGTTAGCATTTTCTGTTTTGTCTTCTTATTAAAATTTTCTCTCTAGTGTGATACCGTTCTGCCATTTCAGTGGTTTATTAGAAATTGGGTTTTTAGTTACCAAATAAATTACCAGTTTGTTCACTATTTTTTATATAGTATTATAACCTTAATAAATTTCTCAATTTTTTTCATAGAAGTAGCCAGCAAAATCTTTATTTGTTAAAGTAAAAAACAGCTTTGTGTCTGACTGAAATCCAAGCTATATGTGTATATAGGTCCTTATTAAATAGGTGTTTTTTAATAAGGATCCCTATAATTTTATAGAAATTTGAATGGAGAATTCTTCTGGTTATTATTTGAAGAGCACCAAAGCATTTAACACACAGCTTGCCACATAGTACTATATAGGTGTTCACTATTGCTGTAATTGTCAGTAATGGTGGCTATTAGAGAGTTTGGGGACGTGCACGTCAATGTATATTGCGAAAAAGAGTATTTATGAAGATTCGAGTATTATAACTCAAAGTTGGGGGAAAATGGAATTTTATAGTTCTTAGAGTTTTATAGGTCTTTTAAAATCTACCTTCAAAGCCTCAACTTTTTAAGCTGTATTTGTGTTTCTGGTCCTCAGTGCCAGCCTTTAAACACAGCTGTCTAATTCCCCAGGCTAGTGGCAGGCATCCTGCTGTCCCATGTGGTGGGCCTATCGCTGAGAGATGGCTGTGTTCTCATTTCAAGAAGAATGATTAGAAAGCTTGCTTCCTTAGTTAATTGCCCAAATATGTCCAGAAAGTAACAATTTAGTGGTTAAAAATAGTACTGCTGATTGTCTTATTCATTGAAATAGGAAATCAAGTTTTAACAGATTTTTTTTCCATGGGACTTACAAGAGGCTGATTCTTTTGAAATGGAAAGATGACTTACACTTTTCCTGTGAATATATTCGTGCTTAAAAAGTTGTTAATCACTGAAATAAATTAACCACTTCCTTAAATTGTGTCTGACTCAATCCATTGTATGTGAAACCACATTTAGAGAAATGATTTTTAAAAATTGTTATACCTCTCCATGTAACACTGAGAATATGAAATGTATATTTAGAGCCATTTTATTCCAAAGTAAGTCTGCCAAAATTTGAGACCTCAAAAGATACCTGTTTGGAGAGGGAAATGAAGTTACTGCTGGCAGCAGAATCCGCTGACATGGAATGTAGGGATTTTTAGATACGTATATTCTAATTCTGGAATTTAGTTATTCATAGGAACCAGTTTAGGAAGGCATAGTAGGGATCTTGGCCCCATTGGAAATGTAAAGCGATCATTTAATTCTTTCTTATCAGAGCTTTACAAAAGTCTGGAATTTTTAGGGGATAACACTGTTGCCTTCACACAGAAAGCTAGATTTGGAATGGGGCAATGACTTAAACTGTGTTACAACTCTAATCTTTCTTTGCTGCATTGCTTATTTTAAGTTTGTTTGTTGAATTAAAGCTATAGATGGAAGACTTTAAATGGAGAGGACTAAGTACATAGTTTACCTGCCTCTAAATTCACAATTAAAAGCTTTTATACCTTGGGCAAATAAAATCAGTAGTCCACATTTTAAGCATTGTAGACTAAGGTTGATTTCTATTACCAGTTTCAAAGGACCAAAAAATGGCTCCCTCAGTCCCCAAAGCAATTCCATTTAACCCCATGGTGGAATATGTGGGAATGTTAATGGATGAAGGAAAAATTCTGCTGGAGAATTTACCTGACAAATTTTGGGAATGAAGACTCTGGCTGAGTATTATAGCTGTCCAGGTGCTATGGACAAGGATATGGCCTTGGTTCTTTTCTGAACTACCAAACATCAGGTGGAAATGATTTTAAGAGGATATAGGGACACTATAACAGTGTCTTGCATGGTCATGATATCTAGGTTCAAAGAATTGAATGAGACCACATTTCGTGGTTAGTCGCTAAATCCTTTGAGATAATTTTTGTTTTCCCAAAGGAATACTTTGCTACTTTTCCCTTTGTTCTAAGCAGTTTAGACAGCTCTCCGTTCCCTTTTGTAGCTTCAAGTAGTTGTTGGTGTGGTGGAAAAAGAAAGTAATTACGAAACACTGTCTTTTATTGAATTGGTTGTCAAATACCTACTCAGGCACCTTGAACAGAGCACCTATTCTGGCTGGGAGTAGTTGAACCCGGTTGAATTTTCACATTAAATATTTTTTCTGTTGCTCAGTGAGTAGTCTGGCTTCACTTTTCTTTCTGGACTGTTTACATTTTTAGTGTAACATTTCAAATTAGTTTCTAATAATCTAATACAACTTATAATTGGAAATATATATGTATGTGTGTGTATATATATACACACATGCATAAGTGTATAAGATACCTTAGCCTCAGAACCTTCAGCTGGTCTTGTAGATTTTTTTATCTTTTTGTGATGATACCCTGAATATTCTGTCAGGAATACGACAACTTAAAACCAGTATTCTTCTCTGCTTAAGTCTCACATCTATTTACCAAACTTATTAGGAATTAGATCTTAATTTTACTTTTATTTGCATTTATTTTATCCTGAATTTATTCCTACGCCGTGGGTTTTTATTTCTTAACTTTCTTCTAGGACATCTTTTTCTTCTGTGTAGCCGCCTCTTCTGGTTTAGGAATAGCTTGTTTATTTTTAGTAAGGATCACTTCCATGTGGCAGGGGGAGCTCATGGATGGGTTAATGCAGCCATGAGCTCCGTAGGTACGGCAGTGCATCTTGGCTGCATTGCTCACCTGGATGTGCTCAGTGACCACATAATCTACATCTACACCCTTAAGTTTAGCATTACTGTCTGCATTTCTAAGCATGTGCAGAAAAAATTTAGCATTCCTTTTGGCCACCAACCCTGTCTCTAGCCCCACTGTTTAGCAGGGGCACACCTACCAGCTCCATCCACCTGGTTGGTACGCAACATTTCCGTAAGGCGACATCTTCCAGATACTTGGTGGCTTTTTGTATATGTATACCCTTGATGGCCTGGACAGTTTCATGGGTGTTCTTAAAGTGAACATGAAGATTTGAGCCTCTTGATTTATGTGATTTTTGTGGGGTTTTCTGGTTCAAGTGAATATCTAACCAACCATTTTCACAGGTGATCTCAGGCCACTTAGAGAAAGAGGAGAAATTAGATCTTGAAGCCTGATATATTTTCTCAGGTCCAACTCAGTCTTCATTAGAAAAATGACTTCTTTAAATGCTGCAGTAAGCAGAAATTAATACTAAATGTATACTCAGTGTAGAGAGTGAGAGCGTGCAAGAGAACCACTTACAATTTTTAAAGCAGTAATATTACTGACAGCTGGTTAAAAAATGTACTCACGTTAAATCATTTTTGAGTCATTGATTCATCTTCTGATTTATTATAGCCTAACAGTGCTTTTTAAGATTCCTATCCAGTGCTCTTAATAGCATCAGGATTATGGTTAATTTTGTGGATTTCCTTTTGCTTCTTCCTTGGAACCAGCTGGTCCAAAACTGCCAAGAGGCCATAGAGGCTGTACGAGGCTTCCAAGAGGAGACTGAAAGATGGATGGGAATGATGCATCAATGGACAGGCGTATGCCCATTGTGGCCTTTGATCGTTTTATAGTCAATTTTCAAGCAAGAAAAAACTTTTCGTCTAATATTTTTCCTTTTTGTGACTTTTTTTTTTAGAAGGCTGTTTCATGGACATACTCTTGGATATGATAATTTGTTAACTACTATTCTAAACTCCTTTGTATCAAAATGATGGATGCAAGGTAAAGTACTTTATTTCAGTGAGCCATTACATACAGGATTGATACATGGGAATAAAGATAACATGTTTGGCTCATCGTGCATTAAGAGTACATATATGAAGTGCGAAACAGATTTCTTGGAGTGATGAAAAAAAAATTTTTTTTTTAATTCAGGCATTTGTATGGTTTGGGAATTTAGCCCAAGAAAGAAACCCTCTTGGGTGCTCCTACCCAGATAGCCTTATGCACACCTTTCTGCCTTCTTTGATACTACAACTTATCCTAGTAAATGAGAGTTAATACCATTCTCAACGCCTTTTGTGCCACCATAATTCCTACACCCTTCCGCTCTGTAAACACAGTAAATCTGGAATTTCTGCAGCATAACTGTTGAGACCCAAACACCTTTGCTTGTGGCTTTCCTAAATTCTTCTGATCTTAGCTTTCATCTATAATGAAGACCCTTTAAGGCCCCCAGGGAGAGACTTGCATATTTTAGAGTGCTTTTTTTCCTTAGCTTGAACAATAGAAAAACCTTGAGCCTGTGGAAAGTTAACATTGTAATACCCATCAGGGTTGGAATTTAGCTTCTTGTGCTACCATCTCTCATTTTTATTAGAGCAGTGAAAAAAATGTGGGTGTACCAACATTTCCTTCCCTTAACCAAGAGAGACATGTCCCTAATCCCACAGTTGTGGCAGATACCATCAGTCTATACCAGGACTCTTCACTGCTAACCCAAAATTTTCCACATTTCTTCAGGCAGCCACCGTAAGTCAAATTTTTAGCATTAGATCTGAAACCTAGTCTTCATCCCTGGTCATGGAGCATTTTACCACATTAAATTGTATGCCTTTCTTAATAGTCCAGTGTCCTCCTGTTTGCAGTGTCATTTTTTAGTGAGTTCTTTCAGATTTATTTATTTGTTTTTGAGACAGGTCTTTATTGCCTGGGCTAGAGTTCAGCGGCATGATCATAGCTCACTGCAACCTCACATGCCTGTGCTCAAGCGATCCTCCTGCCTCAGCCTCCGAGTAGCTGGGACTACAGACATGAACAACCACCATGCCCAGCTAATTTTTCTATTTTTGTGAGACGGGGTCTTACTGTGTTGCTCATGCTGGTCTCGAATTCCTGGTCTCAAGTGATCCTCCCTCCTCGACTTCCCAAAATACTGGAATTACAGGCGTGAGCCCCGGTGCCCAGCCACTTTTAGATATTTTTAAACAGAAATAATGATGTAAAGTCTTTAGCTCTTAATTTTACAGATGTCATAATGCTTTAGTTATATTTTGACCTTATTTTCACCTTAGGGTGGGGGAAAGGCACAAAGGAATCCTTAATGGAGATGTTAAATGGAATAATTACATCTTCTGCCCTTTGTTTTAGGTTGACTTTAACCTCATCAATAAAATTACTTTAAACCATTAAAAACATGCCAAGACATGACCTTTGAACCCAGTTTTTTTTATCCAGGTACTAAAATAAAACTTTATTTTAAAAAAATGTTAAGGAGGCAATTTATTTTTATTGAACTACTTTGGAGGAAGAAGTTTATTGTAAGGAAACAATTGAAAATAACTCAGAAAGAATGGATCAGGACTGGTACACTTGTATTATTTCCCAAAGGAAACAAAACTAGTAAGAGCCCAATACAAAGATTGTTTAAGAAAAGAGCAAGCATTGTTTAGCATCTAAATATATCCATATTATATATCCAGATTCCTTTTTTTTTTTTTAAGAGATGGGGTCTTTCTCCAGGCATGCAGTGGCACGATCATAGCTCACTGCATCCTCAGACTCCTGGGCTCAAGTGATCCTCCTCCCTCAGCCTACGTAATAGCTGGGACTGCAGATGTGCACTGTAACACCTGGCTAAATTTTTATATTTTTTAGACAGGGTCTTGCTATGTTGTCCAGGCTGGTCTCAAACTCCTGGCCTAAAGCAATCCTCCCACCTCAACCTCCTACGTCACTGGTATTAAAAGTGTGAGCCATCGCACCCAACTCTATCCAGATTCTTTTTGAAATGAAAAAAAGTGAAGCTTTATGTCAAGTTTTTATGTTTATGAAATAATGGGCCCAGAGATGAGTATTTGATGTTATCCAACTATATTAGAATAAAATGTCTTTTGATCATAGAAATCAATGCATATGGTCTTGCTGACTTTTTAATATTAAACATCCTTAAAGATTGGATCCATATTGTTTATATTAAGAAAAATAAAAACAGTCTCAGAAATTTTTCTGCTTTGAAACTTGACCCAGTTAATTTATTCAAACCCAGTACTTTGTACTGGATACAAATCAGTTCTGTTAGCTGCACATGAAGGTCCTTCTATAAGTAACTGGTTCGAATTCATTGACATGTCTAGTAAACTGATTTGCTTAATGTTGGCTCTGAAGTAATTTGATTTAGTAACTTGAAACAGTTTATAGATAGAGTTACTTTTCTATCAGTAGTTTAAGATGTGCAGCAGGTATTGGAATCCTTGGATTTGTTAACTATAATTGAATTATTTTGTCTAGAGTGCTCTTTAACTAACATTCCCTTCTCAATTTGTATACCTCTTAGCATGTTTCAAAATCATTTTTGTTTCCTTTGGGGGAAGTAGAAACATATTATCTAACAGCTTTAGAGATGACTATGATTGCTGTATGGACATGTTTGCCTTCAGTAAATGTGTTTACTTGGATATAGGCCTAGATATCATTTTGTAGTCAGGTTTCAGGTAAAGTGCTGCGCTTTTCCTACAGTGCCCCTTATCTAGATCATCATATCTGAGGCCCCAAGTGTGCAGGTCAGTTCGCAGTGAGAGATACATTTGAATGAGATCACACAAGTTGGTCTTGAGAATATGAAATTTCAGCTTAATTTTTGTCATTTGATTAGTACATATAGCAGATCTGAAAATGAATCCAACTTGAATTTTCTTTATTTGGAAGCTAATTGTTAAACATATCTAAAGCGTTTATCTTTTAGTACTCATACTAACTTCAAATGGTTATAGAGCCTAAGGGAGTTTTGTTTAGACATAGTGAGACTGATCATAACCAACTGTGTGTGGCTTCTCTCTAGTGGAAAAAGTCATACTCTTGAACATATACTTATTCTGAGGTTTAGTTAGCACAGATGAGAATCTTTGCCTATTATATCTGGGATTGTTGTTTTAGCATATTTTAATATAGATATTCATGTCAAGATACGTTTGAGTTCTTCCGGAAGATACTGCTAAATGCAGATCAGTTCTGTTAGCTGCACATGAAGGTCCTTCAATAACTTTGTGAATGCAGGAAAAAGAAAAAAATTTATGGGGCAAAGTTTTATATTTTTTAATAGATATTTTTGGGAGATAATTTTAAGTAAGGTAAGTTTCTCCAGATCACTTTCCTTGGTAATAATGTTGACAAACACTGGAAGTATTCTCTCACTTCTGGCCTCTTCACTTTCATGAGTGTCATTGCACTCATAAATTGTATTGTGAGCAAGTATATTTTCAGCCTTCTAGGGAAATTGTAAGATAGTAAAAACCAGGTTTTAAGACGTGAAGACTATACTTAGAAGGTAAAGTTTAAGGAGATACAGCTAGTTACGTCTTCAGTCACTTCTTAACAGTGTGCAATAATTAAGCTCTTGGGACCAAAGGTATAAATATTAGTTTTTTCTATACACTGAGCACAAATATTAGTGTGGACTAATATCCAGCAGTATATAAAAATTAGTATGACAGTTTTTCAAAGGTGATGCCTAATTTAAAATAGACTCTTTTGCTTTTGTGTCTTAAAATCAAGATGTTGCTTGTAGTGGATAGGATTTGGGATAAGTAAAATATAGAAGCCTTCCTGTTGGCTTTACAAAATTGTTGTAAAATTGTGTATTTGGGTAAAATAAGATAAATTCAATTTTACCCTTAAAACTCTTGTTTTGGCAAACAAAAAGATGGTTCTTCTAAGAGTTAGAACACTTTTCAGGATGACCTTGTTAAGTTGTCGAAAAGAATTTTTTTTTTTTTTTTTTTTTTTTTTTTGAGACAGAATGTCCCTCCATTGCCCAGGCTAGAGTGTAGTGGCGTCAGCTCACTGCAGCCTCCAACTCCTGGGGTCAAGCAGTCCTCTCTCTTCAGTTTCCTGAATAGCTGGGACTGTAGGCGTCCACCACCATATCTGGCTAGTTTGTTTGTTCATTCGTTTGTTTGTAGAGCTGGTTTCTCACTATTGTTGGGGCTGGTCTCGGACTCCTGGGCCCAAGCCATCCTCCCGCCTTGGCCTCCCAAAGTGCTGGGATTACAGGCGTGAGCCACCGCACCCAGCCAGGAAGAATATTTTGATCAGATCCTTCCGTGCATCCTTCATTCTCAGGTTCCTTTTGTGTACTGTTTTCTGGAGAGCCCATACAGGGAAATACACTTGCCTTTTAAGCCTAGGAGAATGGAAAGTATTTCTAATACCCAGTTTTGCTTTCTCTAGTTAGGTGCCTGCCTCATTCTCCACAGAATTATTCCAAAACTTTCCTACTCACCAAAGTATACCATCTTTACCACCTTACTGCCCTCTCAGCAAAGGACCTTCCCCTTTTTTTTGTGGTGCAATTAGTAGATGGGACAACAGTACTTTGTGTAGACAGCTGCCCCAAACCGACTTAGGTCATCTCGTCTCTACTTCAAGACCAGTGGTTCTCAACCAGGGTGATTTTGCCCTCTTCTTCCCTGCCAGGGGACATTTAGCAGTGTTTGGAGACATACTTGGTTGTCACAACTGGGTTCAAGGTACTACTGGCATCCAGTGAGTATTAGAGGTCGGGGATGTGGCCGAACATCCTACTCTGCACAGGGCAGCCCCACCCCTGAGGAGGAACTGACTGTCTCAAAATGGCACAAGTGGTGAGGCTGAAGAAGCCATACTCTAGTCTTAGGAAGACATGTCACTCCCTAGATCCTAAGCTAATTTCTTGATATCCTGTTTCGCTCAAGACGCTGCTTCATCAAGTATTTTCTGTTTCCTGTATTTTTAAACTTTCCCTCTTCATTGACTCCAAGTTTTTCTATTAACGTGTGTGAGTCTCTCTCACTTATTAAAAAAATAAAACCTTTCTCTTGACATTTGGTTCTTGTCTAGTTAATGGTCTCTTTATTCCTTTATAGTAGAAAGATCTTTGGGAAGAGTGTTTTCATTTGTCTCAATTTCTTCATGTTCGTTTTATTCCTTAGAGGACTTTAGTCAGATTTTGACCTCACCAATCTACTGAAATTGCTCTTTCTAAAGTCACCAGTGACTTTAGTCTAACATCCATTTTCATTGCTTCTCTTACTTGGTAGCGCAGCAGCATTTAAAGACAGTGACTACTTTCTTGAAACTTGACTCCCTTGACTTTGCAGACCACTCTTTCCTGTGCCCATCATTGATCTTTTTTTTTTTTCCCCCTTTAAATTCCACAACCTCCCATGTGGTTCCATCCATTCACACACGACCCACTTAGGAGCCAGTGACTACACCATTGATACTCAGGTCTACCTGACTTTGTACAGAAGGTTTCTACCTAGATGTCACATAAGCATCTCAAGCTTAATCCCCATATTTCCTCTTCAAAATTTCTCCCAAAAATGTTCTTTTCCTGATCTCACTAGTTGGCACTCCCTTTCTTTCCATCTCCCAAGTTAGAAAATGGGGAATCATTCTCTTCTGCTCCTATAACATCCCTCAAAGACAAAGTTGTTGGATCTTTACTCACCAAACAAAACAAATTCGCATTTCCACTGCTTTTGCCTTAATTCAGCCCATCACTGTCTCTTAACTGCTCCAGTGGCTTCAAAACTATTTTCCAGGCTCAACACTAATAAATGCATCCCCTACAATGCTTACCAGAGTATATTTTCCAAAATTTTTCTAGATAAAGAGGCAGTATGGCCCCTGGAACCACATTGCCTGGGTTTGACTTGAGGGCAAGTCATTTTTCTTTTTGGTGCTTCAAAATTCTAGTGGGAATGAATATGTTAATACTAATAGGGGTAAGTGATTAAATACAGGGAACATACCTGGACCAGTTCCTGGTGCATAAATAGCCAGTGTTGGCTGCTGTTATTTTAGTGCTGTCATCATGAGCATTGTAGTACACATCTGAACACACTTATCTACCAAAAGTCCTTCACTGGTGTGATAGCCTACCAAATAAAATTCAAACTACTTAGTCTGACATGCTGAACTGTTCACTGTGGGGAGTTAGTTATGTTTTTAGTAAAAAATTGGGTCTTTTAGGTAGGGGTCATTGCAAAGGATAAGAAAATAATAGAATAGAGAAATACAAGAATATATAGAGATGAAAGCATAGTTCTATAGATGAAAAAAAGTCGGGGTATTTGGGAGACCCCACAGTATTTTTGTAAACTGTGAGGCCCAGAATAAAGTTTTATATGGGTATTTAGAGGTACAGAGATCGGTTGTCAGGGGTAATAGGTTTATATAATAACAGGTAGTTTGTTTTAGGTTAAAAGTCTTTTAAAAGGCTTTTATAGATCCCTTAATTAACTCTATCTGTGTGAACAAACAGCTATAAAATTTTTGAAGACAAACTTTTGAGTTTTAAGATAAAGTTATTATTTAACAGAAGGGTTAAATAGAGATATAGTGGCTTTATATTTTTTTTATTATTATGGATGGAGACAGGTAAACAGGAGTCAGGTAGGAACTGTCCCTTGGGCTAATTGTTTTTAGCCAGAGGTGTCTGTCTCTCGGGCTGGCACTCTTTGATCAGCTCTCATCCCGTGGCTCCATGTAAACCTGCTTTGTCGTTCAAAGTGCACGAAAACCACAGGTTTCAGACTGCAGTGTCACCTTGGAAAGTAGCTGTTACAACAGTTCACCTTCCCAGTCTCCTCTCTCATCTCTCCCGTAACGTCCTGTGTTTGAGCAGTTTATCTCATCAGCAATTCCTCCAGTGCGTTTGTGGCTCACCTTGTTCTTTCTTCTGCCTAAGATGCCATCCTCAGTCCTCTCCGCTGTGCAGACTCCTATTCGTCGTTTAGCCATTCTCTTCTCGCTGCATATCTTTATTATAGTACTTGGCAGTTATAATGCAGTTGTTGACATGTTTACTTTTTTTAACCAATGAATTATTCGAGGGCAGAGATCAGATCTTAACTAATGCTGCTAGTGAAATGTCTGACTCATAGTACACAATTAGTAAAAATTTGTTTAAAGCATAAATGAACATTAAAAAGAAACTGGAGGAATTTAAAAAAAAAAAACACACCAAGATCTAGAAAAGTTATTCTTTGCTACACAAAGCCTGGGACCAGCAATTTCAGCATCACGTGGAAACCTGTTAAAAACTCAGAATCTTAGACTCCATCCCAGACTTCCTGAATCAGGATCTGCATTTTTAAAAGATCCCCAGGAGATTCATAGGCATGGTGACATTTGAGAAACAGTGCTCTAGTTCATTTCTCTTTTCCCTAACAAACAGGGATTTTCATATATTTGGACTCTTATTTTTGATGTTTACATAGATTAGAAGAATAGGCAGTTTTATAAATAGTCTTAATGGCAAGAAGAGAAAAGTATGTGACAATTTTTTTTTTTCTCCTAAGACAGCAGTTAGCAGAAGCCCTATGGGACACTTGTTTTTGACAAGGAAGGGGAGATCATTTTTTAACTAGACAGCTGGTGAAAAAAATGACAGCTCAAAGTTAAATGATCTGATCAGACAGGAATTCCAAGTTTCTTGCTAGATTCTTTGGAACAGTTTACAAAACTTTTTTTTTTTTTGAGACAGAGTCTCACTCTGTTGCCCCGGCTAGAGTGCCGTGGCGTCTGCCTAGCTCACAGCAACCTCAAACTCCTGGGCTCAAGCGATCCTCCTGCCTCAGCCTCCCAAGTAGCTGGGACTATAGGCATGTGCCACCATGCCCAGTTAATTTTTTTCCATATATTTTTAGTTGTCCAGCTAATTTCTATTTTTTTTTTTTTTTTTTTTTAGGAGAGACAGGGTCTCGCGCTCACTCAGGCTGGTCTCGAACTCCTGAGCTCAAACAATCCGCCCGTCTCGGCCTCCCAGAGTGCTAGGATTACAGGTGTGAGCCACCGCGCCTGGCCCAGTTTACAAAACTTTATTTTAAACGTTAAACTTGAAACTTGAGTTTAAAACTCAGATATAGAGGCATGAGGGGTGAGAGTTGGAGAGAGTATGTTACTACGGGTTTAATCATTGGAATGTAAACAAATTTATGCTAGATTCAGCAGATACTTATTTAAGAATACCTGTATTTCAAGTGCCTTGATAGATAAAAGTTGTTGGTAGTAGGTGATTGAGAAAAATAATTGGGTATTGACAGAACACAGTCCTTGCCTTCCAGGAACTTGCCTCAGTGGGACACAGCCAGTAGATTGTATTTCAGTGTAATGTATGAGTTGTGCGCCAGGATACCTGGGATACAGCTGGAACGCAGGGGAAGGAAGGGCACTAGTTGCTAGATTTCAATTAGACGATACATTTCTGTTTCAGCAAATTAACTCCCTTAGCCTCAATATCCCCATCTCTAAAAATGGAGGTAATATCTATCTGGAAAGCTTATTTTGAGCATCAACTGAAAATGCATGTACAGTGCTTAGTACAATACACAGACTGCATAGTAAATGTTGGCCGCTACTAAGAAGTGGCAGTTACTATGTGGCTAGAGAGAATCGTTCCTTCTGTCTGTGATTTCTGCCTCCCTTCCTCTCTTTCTCTTTTCACTCCTTTACCCCCAGTCCAGGGATTTGAAGGAAACGTCTTTACAATCTTGAAAGTCAAATTTAGGTTTCTTTTCTCCTGTTGTGCCCACCCCCTGTATGAATAGCCCTAGTCTCTCTCACTTCTTAAAGTTTCCAGAACATTAGTGGTGTGGTCCTTTTACAGTACGGTGTCTTATGTCATTCAGGGTTTGTACTGTCCAATATGATAGCCCTTCATCACAGGGCTATTTAAATTTATTAAAAATGAAAAATTCCGTTCCTCAGGCACACCATCCACACTTAAATGCTCAGTAGCCACATTTAGGTAGTGACTACCAAATTGGGCACAAATACAGCACATTACCAGGAAGTTCTGTTTTATAGCACTATTCTAAAACAGCAGTTGCTGATAACATAGAATCCAGAAAGTAATTTTATGATTCAAAATTCCCTATCCCCTACTATATTAATTTTTTTTTAAAAGTCTATCATCTCTGGTTATTTTCCATTAAGGAGTTATAATGCTTGGCAATTTCGATTCATATTTTTATAACTGTAAACTCTGCATTGGTAATTTAATTTGCATTTTAAGACATTTATTAAAAGATCTTGGTTTTTTTTTCAAATATAATTCAGTAAAGTTTTCAAACTATCTTTAGACACCTTTAAAATGTTATTTCTGATTAAAGAAAACAGAATGTTTGATTACAATAAATACATATTCAACAGACTAATCCCTTCTTTCTTCAGTCCTTTATATATTGTATATGCCATTTGTTTTTTCTGAGCAACTCAGCTTGTATTTTCCAAATACAGACAGCATTCAGGTAGGGCGTTTCTTACAGCAGCTGCCATTTACATCTGCGTTATTACTTAGGGCAGACATGCTGACAAATAATTTTGTGAATAAATCAGCCCATCTTTAAAAATAACAAAAGACCAAACAGGTTATCTACTGACTGCTGCTGGCAAATTTACAGTGAGTTGAAAGGGTTCAGTTATATAAACCTTCTGGAACACTTTGCCAAAAACTCACCCATGATTCTTCCTAGAAGTATCTTCATGTGTAGCTGTTAGGATCTTTCCTGGGAGACTTTAAAAAAAATTCTGTAGCCCTAAAAATGATGTTCCCTACTTTTCTGTTGCAATAAAAACAACTAGGATTCACGGATAATATAAGTAAATACTGAGTTTATCTTCATACTATGAAATGCTATTGCCATGTTGCCATGTTCAATTTACTGTATCCTTTATAAAGCCATATTCTCTATAACATATAGAGATATCAGTTGCAGTTAGTAGTTAATATTGTAATAATTATTCTGAAAGATTGAGCATCAGATCAGAGTTGAAAAGAAAGTGAATAACCACTTAATGTTTTTAAAAATAACTTGAACTTAGAGTTTGAAAACACCATATGATTATTGGCTGTGTTTTTTTATACAAGAGAAAACTTGGATTGTGACTTTTACTTGTGGTCGTAGACCTAGATAGATAGCAGTTTTCTTTTTTAATATATCCTTTACTCCATACATGTTTGTATATAATTTGCATAACGTTTATAGTTTATACATCTCCATAGAAATGCAATGAACAAATTTGAGTTCAGAGAGACTCAAAGAGGGCAGTAGTTCGAGGTCTATTCACAAAGTTGTGCAAACATTACCAAGACCCAGTGCTTTTGGTCTGGGGGGAAGGTGATGCCTTAGCCTCTCTTCTCAGCTGTCATAGCAGTGCCAGTAACTTATACAAGTAGAAAATGGTCTGATTAACTTTCAGAATCTGTAATAAGGAGGTGCTATAGAGCCTCATATGATGCTGGTAGCAGAAAAAAAGTCAATAGTTTGTTTTAAGAGCTTACGTAAAAGGTCGATGAGGACAAAGAATTCACTAAGTGCCTGGGACTAGTTCTTGATATATGGTGATTACTCAGATATTTGTTTAATTAATTTATAGGTATTCATTGGGATGCAATTTGATGATAATTAAATACATGAATTTTTGTAGCTATTTATAAAGCCAATTCTGTGTACTAGCACTTTGAGTGAGAGACCCAGTGGGGATGGAGATAACAGGAAATTCTTTAAGTGCTGTTGACTTCAAGGAACCTGGAAAGAGTCGATAGGGGATGGACAGGATATTAAGGAATGGTGTAATGAAACACAAGGTTGAATATAGCCAAGTGTTCAGTATCCGGTAATGGTGTAAAATGCTCCAGGTGAAGAGAAAAAGAATGCAATGGTGACTAGATTTATAGTGGAAATGTCCTTGGGGAAGGGCTTGAAGGGCTTCCTTAAAGGCCGAGAAAGCGTGAAAGGTATCCCAAGCAGGGGTATTGACCAGCTAGGAGACCTACTAGAGCAAAGGTATACACCTAAGAGCCAACCCTTTGAAGGTTGATGAAATAGGAGATAAATCTGGCTGGAGCTGGAAAGTTCACTTTAGGAGTGAGGTGACAGGCACACAGTTTGATTGGTTACATGAGACTGAGTTACAAAGAATCTTAAGCTTCGGAAGCTGAGTTGTTTGTAGTTCAGGTAGAGTATAGGTTCTCAAACTGAAAAATGATTTGATGAATTGGTGTTTTAAGGAGAGATTAATTTGGTAGTTGGGTGTAGGACGGGAGAATAGGGGTGGAGAGACTATGGGTTTGCTCTGTAGAGCCCTGGTGTGGGAAGTGCACATTTTTGTATGACACGTAGGCTGGGCCCAGGCAGAACTATAAGGAGATTATTACCTTTTGCCTTTTTTTTTTTTTCATTATTTTTCCTCTCATGTCTCTCGTCATTGCCCCGATAGATGCTAATGTTGTAATAGATTGTCTAGCAATCCTAATAGATGATAGACAATTGGCTGTTATTCAGTGAGTTAGTGATTTGGGGGGTAATCTCTTTTGTAGGGGAAAAAAACACACTTTAGTAAGTGACTTTTGTAAACCAAGAGCTTTTTTTTTTTTTCTGTAAAACTTGGATGTAATCAAAAGAAGAGCTTGTCTTATCGAATTTTCGTTATAGGTTAATGATGAAATGGCAGGTAATTCATGCTTTTGGACAGGCCACACTGCCCCATGGGTCACTCTACAGAACAGGCCACCCATACACATATCTCACATCCTTAAGATCAGTGTTTCTCAAAGTGCGGACCATGGATGCCTGTGTTAGAATCCCTAAAGGATTTACCTAAAATTCAGGCCGAGCCCCTCCCAAGACCTAGTGGAGCTGAAAGCTTTGGGAGGAGGTAGAGGAAGGCTGCATCTTTAACCAACAATCCAGGAAACTTATAAGCATACTAAATTTTGAGAACCACTGATTACAGAATTCTAATTTTCTATGGAATTATTCTAGCAAGGAAACTTCTTAGATTTCATTTCTTGTATATTAGATTCTTTCTTAGTGGGACATTTCCCAGGAGACCATGCTATGTGTGGCATCTTATTCTCAGGTGAAAGCCAAAAAACCATTAAATAATCTACTGGTGTTTGGGGCCCAGTTTTGCACTATTTCTGATAGTGCAAGGAATTCTTACTGCATAGTAAAACAAACAGTTCCCCCTTTAAAGGATTGATACTTTCAACATAGCAGCCCAGCCTGCGATGTTTGTATTTAATCTGTCAGATCTTATTACATCAAATTCACTTTTATAAGAATGTCAGTGTCATTAACACCAATTTCTAGAGTGGAATGATTTCTACTCTATGTATTGGACTGCTAATTTTAAAATCCCCTATAATAATCAGAGTCTTCCATACAGTGTATTATACTGTCCATTGAACCTATATTTTAAAATTCTAGTTAACTTTTCA